>CABFVZ010001809.1:0-40353 GCA_902151445.1 Timema monikensis | reverse complement strand
TATATATATATATGTTTTAACATCTCTAACACAAAAGGTAAAAGTATTGCGACCGAAAAAGAAAATCTAACCTGAAATGTTGATGGATATTGACGTCTCAAGACTCCCCCAAACCCTAAAAAGTGATATTTGCAATGACGTCTGTCTGTGTGTCTGTTTAAACTTAAAATTAAGAGTAGTTTTAAGAAATGACGAAAAGAGAAAAAATTAATTTTCTCAAAATCGACTCTAACAGTTTTGATTAAAATTCGTATCTAGGTGTTGATTAAGATTATAAATAAACTGGTTATTTTCATTTTACCATGAAAATAAATTTAAGGATACTTTACAGAAGCAGAAACTTCCGTATCTCCGCAACTATTTGAGATACTAAATAACTTATCAATGCAAAATTGTAGTACTATTAAAAATAAAAATAAATTAGATGAAATATATTTTTATAAATCCAACAGTTTCTGAAATATTGGCAAATATATTAATACAATTTTGTGAGCTTTAGTTGTAAAGAGATACTTAAGTTTTAACGCAATAATTCTCCAATGCCATAGAGTAATTAAATATAAGTAAGTCTCTAAAAGTTTATGTTGTTTTTCCTTAAACCTCTTAGGAGAAATGTTTGTACAACAATGATCTATATCCATTTTAGACTCAATAGTCAATATTAATATTTTTTATTGGTCAAAATTTATAAATGAGGAATTTAATAGCAATGCGATGACCTGAAGATGTGCAACACCTAATAAAATGTCAAAAATTTTAACCGCAAGTCGAACTTTTAATACGAAGTGTTGACCCTTGTGAACCCAACATTGATCTTTTTTATCGGTCCAAACATAAGGACATTAATTCTTTAAAAACCAAATTATAAAATTTAAAACCGGGACTCATAAGTTTTACATAAGTATAGTGCAATTTATGCTTGGGTTTGCTAGTGTATATTATTTTGTTTCACATATATTACGAGTTTTGAGTAAATATCTCCGTTTTCAAACAATAGAGCGAGAAAGTCCATGCGGAGTTCCGTACCATTTATTATTGGTATAAATTTATAAATGAGGAATTTAATTGTAATACGATAACTATAAGATGTGCAACCCCTAATAAATTGTCGAGAATTTTAACCGGAAGTCGAAATTTTAATACGAAGTGTTGATCTTTGTGGACTCAACATATATATTTTTATTGGTCCAAATATACGAATGAGTACTTTAATAATTCTTTAAAAATAAAATTATAAAACTTAAAATTTAGAGTCAAAAAATATTTTACGTAAGTATAGCGAACTTTTTGCTCGAGTTTGATAATGCATATTATTTTGTTTCACATATATTATGAGTTTTAAGTAAATATTTCATTTTTTAAACAATGTAGTGAGTCCCGTACCATTTATTTATATAAAAAATATATAAATCCATCATAATATTATTTTTATTATTTGATTTAATAATACAATTAATTTTTTGTTAAGCTATCAGCACAATTAAATACACTTGTTAAAATTTAAAACAAAATGATCAAATACAGGCCCAGATCGCAATAAAAACATGCTTTAGCTAAAATCTTGGTTTTTCGAGATAGTTTGGAAACCAATTGGTAAAATTGGTTTAGGTTTAACACGCCAAGCCTGGTCTTCTCCTTTTATTTTTCTACGTGTAGAACTAGGTTGCACCCTTACATATATATATAAACATAAACGTAGCAGGTAGTTCAATAGGCGTGGTATGACATCAGTCTGTGAATCTCTTAAATTGCGTGTCAATAAACAAACATAAGTTTTCATAAGTGTTTTATAGAGCACGCGAAACTCCAGCTCAAATAATTCAAATCAATCCTTACCTCCTTCCCCTCTTTTCCACGCCCGTTAGGCCTTCCAACCTTCCTCTGGCTACACCTCGCATGTTTAGTGGTAATGGCTTATTAAAATATAATATATAAAAGATGTGACTGTTGCAAAAGTACTTTCGTCAAATGACTCCCTTCTCTTTCTCCTAAAAGATTGTGTAAATCTATATAATCGGTAGATAATAGAGTTGTAGTTGAAAACAGTGCCACCCCTTGGTTGCTCTAATGGCACCCAGGAAGGAAAGGATATCTTTGCTCCCTTTGAACAGTTTGAGCAGAGCATGGCGGAATGCCAAGAATAAAGTCCCTTGCTCGCCTACTTCCTTTCATTCGTCTCATCCCAGTGATCTGTAACTCTTGCCAGTTTTCTTTAATTCTCCCTAATCCCTCTCATGTCTCTGAACTTCACTCTAAGCCACAGAGAAAGTACAGCGCTTCATCTTTGTGTCTATAATCGCCTTTTATTGATCTTTTTGCACTTTACACTCAACCATGGGAAAAGTATAGCTCTTCCTATTTCTCTATTCTCATATTTTTTTGATCTCTTTGTTCTTCCCTCTTAGTCATAATTTATAGTTCTTCCTTTCTGGGTATGTAATAACGTTTTATTCATAGATAGTGCAACTTTCACATAACATGAATCCAACCCGACACTTCAGTTCATCCAATTATATGGTCTATTGTAACAAATCCAAACCAGTTTTCTCTAAATATCCGCTTACACCCAACTGGGCGTCAAACATAGAACCCCAGAAGGACTCCCCCAGAAGTAAGAGTAGGGAAGGGATTTTAGAGTAAAATACACATACATTAGAAAGGTAAGAGGACTGGAAAACAACAAAGGCACTACACGTCATGTATAAAAGCAGACATCTTGTGAATGTGGGGAATGCCAGGCTGCCACCGTGGTTCAGATTCCACGTTAAACTGTAGGTCCTTCATTTCATCTCATAATCACCCTCCTACCATTACACATTAGCGTAAGTGCGTATAACCCGAACGGGTAGTAAGACGCGGTGCTAATAATAATAATAATAATACTAATAATAATAATAATAATAATATAAAAGCAGCCCCAATGCATTCGGTCGAGATTCGAACTTTGACTTACCCAACACCATAAATTCAGTCTTTTATGTTTGAAACACTAGACAGCATGAACACTGGTGTAGGTATCAAATACTAAAGAAAAAATAAATATTTGTGTTCATCATAATTACTAGTCTAATTATGTATTTACCTTTTAACTTCTAAAGCCTTAATGCAGCGATCCTCTGTTATTTATCAAGATACTGTATCAACTGTATACTGAATCAACATACTGTAGATTTGTAACGTTGATTGACATCAACATTACAAGCATGAAGGATATACTGGCGAATAAACACTATTTCAACAACACCGAAGAATAAACAATATTGTACTCACCAAGAGGTGCCCCGTTTCTCGGCTAGTGTGTCTCGACTCTCGTTAAACAACATCCCTGTTCGCGAGCACTTTTTCTGCACGGAGTGTGAAAACAAGACTAAACGAGTGAAAGGTGTGGCAAATTGAGCGTGAGGTCGCCCGTTGCATCATGGGAATAACCTCGTGATAGACACGTGATGTTCTACGCGCCCCTCCAATGATCTAGTTGTTTCCTTTGGTGACTTACGACCCCTTCCCTCTGTTCCGTGTGATTGTTCTTTGATGTTCTTTTGTTTCCCCTATGTTCCCCTCCCCTCAGAGAATAACGGTTTATATACGGGTTCTGTTTGTGTTGTAAACTCACTTCTTGATTCAACTGTGTCATACGACAAACACGTTAGGACAGGATGATCCTAAGGTATAAATTCTATTTCGGCCTGTACACATCAAAATTATCTTTCGAACTTGTATTATTCATTTAAATGAAATCTATGCTGGGTACAAATTCTATTTCGGCCGGTACACTTCAAAATTAACTTTGGGACTTGTATTATTTATTTTGAATTACAATTATATATTGTCTTTGTAAATATGTTAGATCACGAGGAAAGGTATGCCCGGCATGGCATAAAATATTCTAAATATTAATGTAGGTAATATTTGTAGAATCCCTTTTTTGCCCTTCTGGATCTACAAATAATTGTCATTTATGGTGAACTTTACCTTTTGTAATGTCACTCTAAATCTACGTAAGGCGTGTTGCCTACCTAATGTGGGAATTGTTATAGCCCGTACGGCTATGTAATTTTTGGTATTTATTGTATATTTATTTAATCTTGGAGGATCTCTCTTTGTATTGTGGTAAACTTTGATTGCCAATAATATTTTCAAGTTAGTTTTAATACAACTTCGCTATTGTTATGCGGACGGTTGGCCTGTGGTGGCTAGATGTTGTATTCATTGTATTGCGGATTGCCGCAGAGACCCTAAGGGGCCATGGATTTAACTTGGTAATAATCTTTAGGTCGTATATAACCTATGTTGTTATGACAACAGTATTATCATGGGCATAACCTATGTTGTTATGACAACGGTATTATCATGGGCATAGCCTATGTCGTTATGACAACTGTATTTTCATGGGCATAACCCAATCTTCTACATATATATATTTAAAAATATCTATTTATTCATTGTTGTTACTTACATTTGCATATATCAATTGTTATCTTTTATAATAAACATTCTTATACTCAATGCAACCTTTTAATTTACTAATTCTAGGTAAATAAGTTATAACTTTAAACATAAGATTCTCGACCTCCTCCCCATTGCTCATAGTACCAACATGGCGGATGATAGTTAAAGAGAGTTCATGGAAGCACAATCGTTGTATAAGCCAGAGAGAAAGGCCTATTCACTTTTATGCAGTCCTATCAGCTCCTCTGCAATTTATCATTTGTTATTGTTTATATGTTTATTTTGCTTTTGTGTAATGTGCGCCTGCCCTTATCTATTAGAGGATAAGGAGGGCGGTACAGGCTAAATGGTCTAAGGCATCACTCTCCTGTTAGTCTCGCTGACTGATGATGGGGAGATTGGAGTTCAAATCCCAGTTGGGTCTACTGAGGGTGGTTTTTCCTAAAATGGTTTCCCAAACTCCTTCCACGCAAATGCTGGTAGATAATCTCTAAATTCCTTCCTTACTTATCTCCACTAGAGTAATTATCAAATATACGAATAACCTGAACAGACTTCTTGGTCTAGGGGTCAGGGTTCGATTACCTGTGGCAGTGGGAGTTGTTCCTATGGTTGCTATGGTCTAGTTAGTTAGGTTCGAGTTAGGTTTAATAATTCTCTTGGTACCAAATGATCATCTCACCGGGACGAAGTAATCTCACATACACGGTGAACCTCACATATCCACCACTGCCAGTAGAAGACCAGGAACGTCTGACAAGTCCTGCTGGCATAAGTTAAGAAAGAACCCTGAGCAGATCGTAAAATGCAGTGATAAAAAAAATCTGTATATCATAATTGCATCTGTACGCAAAAACTGTTGATATTATTGTCTGCATTTACTAGGCAATTATATTTATTTTAGAAAATAAACAATTACTATTAAACCTTCTAAAATATTATCTCTAGCTAACGTTACCACCCATTCCACCTTAATTCAGACGGTTTGTAAGTCGTGTAGTGATATAAACATATTTAAAAAATATATAAATCTGAGGTGACTAACTTAAACTTTACATACTATAAATTGCATGTTAAGTATCCCTTATTTAGTGGTATCAAAACTTTTTGTTCGCGTACCTCCAGATATAATTTATATTCAACTTTTGACCCTCAAAACTGTTGGTGTATAATGCAAGTTATACATATTATATAATCTACATTTAAAATGGAATAAATTACTTCCAAAACAATGTGTTAAATAATCTATTTAAAATTTTATATATATACATATATATATATATATATATTATGTATGTATATAATTATCTATAAAAAAAATCACACACGTATTGAGATCTACTCGCGCACCCCAGGTTGAATACCCACTGCTATATTTCTCTTAAATGTTCTCTTCATTCTTTGATCACAGTATTGATTGACGATCGGATGTCGACATGGCAGCAAGCAGCAGTCGTCATTGGGAATAACTACACTCGACCTGAAGACGTCACCTCCCAGCTGACATTCCGGCAACTGTGTAGAATCTAGCACCTGCTTTATGTTTAGAGAGGATGCGTGGAGTGACGTCATTACTAAATTTAATAAATGCTATAACACAAAAGTACAGACTTTCTCATATAGTGAGTGGCTTTAAACAAATTATCAGAGCAAGTGTTCACAAAATTGTAACTTTTCCTCAGAAAAACAAACATGTTATCTTGTTGTTAATAATAACAACAATAATAATAATAATAACTTTTCATGTATAAAGCTTTTAAACAACATAATCCAAGCCATTTTTTTTTAATGAAAGTTTCAAAAAGCAATCATTTCTAAACTATTCTAAAATTATTTATATTATAAAAATACATTCTGAATTATAGTGAAAAACTATTCCCAGATAAAAATTTTGAACTGATTCTTAAAAGCTATTTTCGAAAAATTAAAAGAAATTCTAGCCTAGTTGTCACTAGTAAACTACCCTAAATTGTTTTATTTTAGAAAAATAAACATCCATTTATTATTTATAATGTAAAATAACGACAAGATGGCAATTTTTAACAAAATCGTTTAAGTTTTGTTTTTTTAAATAAGTAATCACAAAACTACTAGACTACTAAATAAAGTTTAAAAGAAAAACAATATGTTAACATATTTATATTGTAAAAGACTTCCCAGATACCCATTTTGAACTAAATAGTAAGAAACATTTTCGAAAAATTTTGAATTTTCAAAAATCACTTATCGATAAACTGCCATTATTTTAGAGGATAGGGTCAAAATAAAAACTCTCCTGAGGAATTTATAGAATTTACACCATTTAAGTACAAAGTTTGAACAAAATCCATCAAACCGTTTCAGATCCATGCTCAGGAACAGACAAACATACAGACATGGGGACAAACAGAATAGTAAAATCAACTCTTTAGGGTTCGGGGACACATAAAACGCAAAGATTCACCATAATCTAGGTCTAAATGTGGCATTAACACAATAACTTTTCTTTGTACGAGAAAATAAAAAAATAAGCTTTATTCTAGTAAATGCATTGAAACAAGCTGATTTATGGCTAAAAGACACGTGAGATTAAGTCCTTACAAGAATCCACTAAATCTAATGAAACTGTGTTTGTATGGTTTATTTAACAAATTCCATTTATTTGAGATAACGATATCCTTGGCGTCTCTTTAGCTCGGATATAATCAGTAAAAGAGTTCTAGAACACAAACACATGGTTATAGAGCAAGCCTCGCCACTTTCCGAAAACATAAAAAATAATCTAATTAAGTGTAAAATGTGTGATGAGGCTCATTAGGTGTTGACAAATTCCTGACACGAGAATGAGCCTCTAGCGACCGTGTGCTTGAGTCGCATACTTGTCATAGCGAGTCTCAGCCAGCCTCCGGAATTCTACACATTTCTGCACCCAGAATCATCTGGAATGTGTGAGGGACAAGAACAAGGAGATGGAACTATAACGTTTGTTTTGGGGAGGAGGAAGANGGGGGGGGGGGGGGGGGGGGGGCTGCTGGCACAAAATATTGCGTGATATGTCTCAGTCCTGTTGAACAAGTGTCATTTTCAACATTCATTCAAACAATTTGCAAATACAAATAAAAAAAATAAAAAAATTGTAAAAAAATGACTAGCCGTTAGACATGATTGCATTAGTGTTACCTACAAGTTAAATCCAATTAATACATAAAGGGAACATGCTGACAAAGGTGTTAGTCTCGTCTGAATCACTGGATATGCGTTAAGTTAGGATTTGAGCCCTGTTTGGGTGTATCATTATAGTTTTTTTTTCCCTAGGTGCTACACTTTCTATCTCCACTCAAATTCTGGAAAGTTTACATTAAATTTTAACTTATCTATATCCCATTTTGTGTAGTAAAATGCAGATAGCTTTACCGGGTGGTAATAAGTAATTCACACAAAAAAGCATTCCATAAAAAGTAAAACTTATAAGTTTAGTAAAATTTGAAAGATTACTTCTCCCGTACTCGCTGTTAACCACTGTTTAATTTTGAGTTTACGTATAACTTGAAGATGATGAAAAAAATGAAAAACCTTAAAACTCATATTTTGAGCATCGCGTCTGTTCATGTTAAAAGAATGCTGCTCTTTGAAGGAAAATATCCTCACACTGAGCTACTTAAAATGAGAAGGGTGGGCAGTTCTCAAACTTCAAAACCGCTGAAACTATCCTCAAGTTGACTTAAAATTTTCTTTTATGAGCCTTTTAAAAATGACCCCATTTGTCTTGAGGGAGGATGGATTATGCTTATAACAATCTACTTTGATCTTGAGCTTAGCTAATATACCTGAAACATCCGATAAAATAATCTAACCTTATTATAATTATCTTTTAATTATAAAACTTATATTATAAAAAAATGTAATTCCAAAGAGACATGTAGATTAATTGACCTACATTTTGGTATGAACAACATTACCAAAATTATATAAAATAATTTGGGTTTTCTTGACGTCTGAAATGCGTATCAGCGAGTTATTGTACATCCTTAAATATTTTTCTTGTTCGGTTATCATTTAAACGTTCTTAACTAGCAAGCTTATGTTGTAATCTAAACATTGTTAGAGGCCCTCCCCTCCATAAGCTGTCATTGCTATAAACCAGTTTTAATATATGTAATTATATTTATTGAGGTTTTACTAAGAAAACATTTAACTTCAGTCAAACTACTAGTGTTTATATTAAGTTAAAAAATAAAAATAAATCCCGAAAATATTAATTTTATCCAATAGTTTGTCCATCAAAAGAGAAAAAATAACTTTTAAACATTGAATTAATTAATCTAATTAAAAGCATGGTTTAATACACCCATGTGGGGTGTATATGGCAGGGGTGTGCTGGAGCCTTGTTCATTCTTGGTGCTTCCAGATTGACAGGGATTTACTGGAGCTTTGTTCCTTCTTGTAGCTTCCAGAATCGCAGGGGTGTGCTGGAGCCTTGTTCATTCTTGGTGCTTCCAGAATGGCAGGGATGTGATGGAGCTTTGTTCATTCTTGGTGCTTCCAGAATGGCAGGGGTGTGATGGAGATTTGTTTCTTCTTGGTGCTTCCAGAATGGCAGGGATGTGCTGGAGCCTTGTTCCTTTTTGGTGCTCCCAGAATGGCAGAGATGTGCTGGAGCCTTGTTCCTTGTAGCTTCCAGAATGGCAGGGATGTATTGGAGTCTTATTCATTCTTGGTGCTTCCAGAATGGCAGGGGTGTGATAGAGACTTGTTCCTTCTTGGTGTTTCAAGAATGGCAGGGATGTGTTGGAGCCTTGTTCCTGCTTGGTGCTTCCAGAATGGCAGGGATGTGCTGGAGCCTTGTTCATTCTTGGTGCTTCCAGAATGGTAGGGATGTGCTGGAGCTTTGTTCCTTCTTGTAGCTTCCAGAATGGCAGGGGTGTGATGGAGATTGGTATCTTCCTGGTGTTTCAAGGGTTTTAAAGGTCGTAGCAAAATGAATGCAACCGATCTTCGTGTTGTTCGGACACAAGTGTGTTTGTCATTACCATAGCTATTATATTTTTACTGCTCGTCATATTTTAAACATAACCTTTATTTTAAAACTGTACAGGGAATGCATATGCTTAAGGATTCTCGTATTTAAAGAATCTTTTGTTTATATAGAATTGCATGCATATGCATAATATTTTAAGGTTTGTGGCTTATTTAGATCATACTTATGCCATGTCATTGATATTTGAATAAGATTATATGATTTGTTTCTATATATTTTATTAAAAAAATAACTTTTCATTTTACAAAATAGTAACAAAAAATGAATGAATTGTAGGTCATTTAATCTGATTTTTGTAAACAAATTATATTATAAGCTATTAAATAGATATCCAAGGTTTTCTTGCAACTTTAGTCAATGTAGAAATGTAGGGTATCTTTGAAACAATTATCTTTATTTTAACATTTGAGGGTATTTTGTAGATTTGGAGGGCCCATTTGCTTGTACACTCGACTTGATTTTTAAGACCTGAACACCCTCTGTTTTGTTAATAATAATCTGTAATAAAGTGGTGATGGATTGATGTCGATTGTTAATGCTTGGTATAATTAAAAATTGTGGGTGTCTATAGCTCTTGGAATACGTTTGATTAAATTCGTATATAATCAGCTGCAGAATACTACGAACAAATTTGGAAATATGATATAATACAAGATCAATAACGTTGTGTTGTGTATATTGTTTTTGTATTTGGAGTGTACCTGTATTCATAACAATAGATGGCACACACGCAAATGTGCATATCGTCACATTTTCCACAATTATCACACTGTAATTGTTATTCTTTGTAAACAGGAAACTGTAAGCTGCAGAGTAAGCTGTATGTTGCACCTTGTCGATTGAATCAAATCTGTAAGCAATATTAAACTACCTGAACAGTTGGTTTATTATGTTCACTTTAGTATAGTCTAATACCATTTAGGCACTTACACACTTCGAGTTGTGTGAGGCTAGAAATGTGAGATGGGAAATTATAGTTTATTTGTTTCGGAAAATTGTCCACCTATTTGAATAAAACGAATACAAACGAGGTATTTTCTCGTGTAAAACTGATGTTAACATCTTTCGAGGATGAAATCATTATTCTTAGAGTTCATTCCTTCCGTCATTAAGAAAAATAAAATAATAATAATAATATAATAAAACTTGATTGTAGCATTATAGTTTGTAAAGGGGTTTGAGAAATATTCCGCGCTAGCTCCAAGCCGAAAAGAGCACAAACAATATACTGTATATTATCTCTAGAACAACATAATTAATTACCTTAGGATTAAATACATCAAATAGATCAGTTGACAGTTTGACCAAATAAGATATAAAGCAAAATTAATATTTAATTTCCAAATCTCACTTTTTCTTTGGATGTAATTGTAAAACATTGTGTACATCACGTCATTTCGAGGGTCTTCCAACTTACTTAGATATTAATTAAGATAGTATGAAAATCATAACATGTAAATCAATTTAGATTTGATTTTACATTAGTTTATACTTAACCAAACCGTAAATTTCTAACAACAATCAATATAAATGTTGTCCTTAGCTCAGTCGGTAGTGTGTCTCCCTACTTATTTAAGGGTCCCAGGTTCGATTCCTAGCATGGCTGAAAATGTATCATTAAGGAAATGTGGGTTTACCCTTTCACAGTGATGAATTAACGGCCGGGGACTGGATGTTGTGCCTGTCCTAGTCTTAAGTTAGATTATAGGACATACGACAGGCCTAGCCAGCCGGCCGTCGAAAATATATGGCTTGAATAAAAAATTGACTAGGGTCACAGGCGGTAAACTGTGATGGATGTAAAGTAAATAAATATAAAAGTTACATAATATATTAAACATATTAATAATGGACGAACAATCTGAGCATTATTATGTTCTAGGCCTCATTAAATGGAGTGAAAAAATTATTGTCCACAGTTAAATTTAGGCCTGGTGTCTACATTTTTTTTTTTAACATGTAAATAATGCTAATCATTAATAAAATGATCGGTTAAAAATATATTTAAAATATGTTTGTGTTTGTGTCAAAGGACCAACATTGAAAACTTACCTATTCTCCGTTTACCCTTAAAGGTATTAAACTTAACGTTTAAGGTTTCATTACGGTATGGATCATAAGATAGAGTTATAGTGTAATACGTCTTATGGTCTTTGATTAATATTGATGTTAGAATTAGAATGTTTAATATAACAATTAACTATAAAGTTTGGCGAGAGTGAATTAAAATATTGTTTCTGTAGAGACGTTTAGTTTAATTGTCTACACGTGGTAACCTCTACAGTGGTCAAATATTCGTCATGGATATGGTAGAGTTTGATCAGAAACTTTTTTAAATGGAGAGAAAAAGTGAACAAAGTCTAGGATGCCATAACAAATATTCTAAGATCTGTCGAGATTGTTAATTTGTTATATTTAGAGACACAACAATGTACCTACTGGATTAAAATACTCTGTAATGAAGCGATTTGTAACATTTTACATCTCACGGCACACTGAACACGGCTCTAAAATGGTCAAGCCACCAGTCTCTTAACACGAGATTTTTTTAAGTAAAATAACAAGTGCTAAGATTATGCTTAGAAGTTTAGTAGTTAAAATTTTAAAAATTTAGTTTTTTTGAAAACTAAGATTGATTATGGGCTTTTTTTTTATATATATTTTTATTCCTTAAATTTGTCTTCGCTTCTCTTTGATCTTCCTACTAACTCCCGCGGCACACCGGTTGAAAAGCGTTGATTTAATGCGTCAAATATAATATGTATTATTAAAACTGAAAAAATACTGGGTTTAACTCGCATTCCCTTCCGTAGCACCTTAAAACTTTACTAGAACAAGTTGGTTTTTTTTTTTTTGCCTTTATTCGAGATAATCGACTCTTGGTGTCATCCAAAACAACTTAATTTAATCCCCCCCCCCTTCTCTCTCTCCCTCATGTGGAGAAGACTCCCCCTCCCCTCCTTACTTGCTGACTGGGAAGGTCGGCTGGCAAGGCCGCGGAGCGGTACAGATAACAAGTACCAAGTACTAGGCAATAAGACGCGGGCCATCCGGTGTCCCCTCGGGGATAACAACCGCATAACCGACACTCTTACTTAACACAAAACAAGAAGATGCCTGTCATTTCAATGACTTTATAAAATAAGATCATATTTATCGAAATCGTAATAATACTTAACACCACCTCTTACTACCCATTAGGGTTATACGCTTAAGTAATAACTACGCTAATGGGCTAGGAATTGTAAAGGTTGAATATATATATGAATGAACCCGCATTTGCGTGGAGGGAAAGTAGAAAACCATTTAGTAAAATCCACCCCCAATCCACCCGAGTGAGATTTAAACCTTGATCTCCCCGTCCTCAGCAGTCTAGTTCGACACGAAACCAGCGCGTCAGCTAACTTCGCCACCGATGCGGGTCATACAGATACAAAATCACATTTTAAGGAAATGGATGTAAAAATATCTGACAGAGTGTTGCAAGGTCCTGTTTTAAAGCTATAACGCGGCATTCTGTTTGTCCGTTTTGCATTTACTGCGTGAACCAATTTTAATGAAATTTTTCAAGGTCATTCTTTGAGCCGAGGCCTCCATTCACCGTGAAAGGTAGATCGACGGATCACCCAATGACCCTTTTTTATACGCGAGATCAGGTCTGCTTAAACTTTTTCCCCTCGCGACTCCCTTTTCACCCGGAAATTTTTACGTGACCCCGAGTGTATAGGTATATAAAACAATTCTTTGGTATTCATATTATATTACTATTCTATTAAAGACAAAAGCTAATTTGAAAACTATTGAGATGGATGTGGTTGGTTAATTTTTTCACAAATAAATAATTAAATCTTGGATAAATATTTGATACTGCAGAAGAGTTTCTTCAACGTTTTTCAGAGTTGATCGATATTTTTATTTTATAATCGTCAATGCTGAGACGTCGCTTCGCATTAATACATAGTACAAAATGGCAGAAGAATGTTTAGGGCCATTTCAGAAATTGTTGGAAATTCTGTTCTAATCCCAAGCCAAGATTTATTTAACAATTCTTTAGGAAACTTATTATCTAAACGTTTGTCGCTTGATAACTCGGAAAATTCTTCTTGAACTTTTAATAGCAGATGGCTGACGTTCTTGATTTAAATAGAGTATGGTTCATCACAATTTGAAAGGAAGTATTTCTGTAACTGTGTTTCAAGGCACTTCAGATGAATCAAATATTTGGGAAGGTTATGTTCAATTGTAAAATCATCTGTAGCTGTGAGCATTTCTAAAGAACCATTTTACACCCTTATATGTTAACTGTTCTAGTAAAACTTTCAATTTAATCTTTTAACATATATATGTTCCAATTGTTGTGTGTTCAGAAGCAAGGTTCAGTGAAGTCACGTGATGCTACACGGGCGAGCGCTGCCAGAAACACCTCCCATTCACTACCAGTTTGATTTTGAATTAATATTTGGTCATCACGCGTTCAGAAACCTATAAACGAAGGGTTCATGTGAGGATTTTTAATATTACTCTCCGTCTCATTATGGCTGCTTCTTAAAAGGTTTTTAATTATCTATCTCAAAAAATATAATTTAAATTCCTGAGCACCCAATCGAGTACCTAAGGCTTTTTTTTTTAATCTTTGACATATTGCGAGATTGGCGTCTTGACCACGTGAACAATGGGTATGATTTAATATTTGTTTCTGTTTTCTGTCTAACTTGACCTGACCCCCAATTAAAGGTGTCAACTTGAAATCCAATGAGAGATCTTAAGACTGCAGTAAAAATAAGGACATGACGTCATCTTGAATATGCTATGCTTAGTATTTTTTGAATGGAGGGAGCGAGGTCTACTGTTCACAGAACAACTTATAGGCCTAGACCCAGTAAATGTTCACGAATATACTCTATAGAGTGAATATAGGAACTATGTTCAAGAATATGTTCTGCCATGTTGACTATGAAAATATAAATAAAACGTATGATCGACGTCAAAAAAAAGAAACTAATTCTTCCCAGTTGACAATCGAACTATTACCTTCAGTCCACGAATCACTGGTCTCCCAGATCGAGAAGGCTTCAATCTCGCGAATAACCATTTTGTTGAGGTGAGTTCGATGTTTCAATCTCGATTGAGTACACCAGATTGAACTTATCGTCGTATTTTTCAATCCTCTCTCCATGTTTGCAAAAGTGCATTTGTAATAAACTGCCTTCCTCACCATTACCTACTAAATTATGCCGGTAGTAAAGGAAACGTAACATTAATAATTTATCATGTAAAAGCTAACCTGATACTATGTTTTCAACCGTTATCGGAGTATGATGACGTGCTTTGACCCAACGATCAAAACGTTTTATATAATATAGTAAACCTGAGATGTTTAAACAGATATGCTTTCCAGAATAGCTATTATGTATCATGTTATGTCGTTTCTTTATTTCGTTCATCATCAACTGGTTCCCAAACTCACGTCTGTATTTTTAATACTCTCAAGTCCATGTTCACATATAGTCCTGCTGTGTTGTATTAATAGGAATAACCTTATTTATCAGCTAGAAAATCTACTAGATCTACTTTCACGTAATCATACGTCAAGTCATGCGATTTGCAGGAGCCATTTTTGTTATATTTTAACAATACCTTTAAAATCTTCTTCTTAAGTCAACAACCCATTAGTTTGATGTGATTTATATCCATCCAATGCGGGGCATTCACTCAACTCTTCAGCTGGTTAGTACTGACAGCACCATCTGGTAGAAATCCCATGTATTAGGGGAGTTCAGGAACTGTGGTGGTTCCCCGTTTCCCTCAACACTGAATCTCTATTAACGAGCGTTAAATGTTCTACCAATTTTGCCAGGAAATGTAATTTCCCGTACCTCCCAGGTTTATTTTACACGCCACAATCGACATGAAAGCGACTCCTTTACTTTACCTCCGAAGGAAGTCGTGCTACGGATTTTTATCACTCAAGAACAATCCGTCGACCCCGGGTTGGGTTTGAATCTATGAACATCGTGCCCTGAGGCAAGTACTTTAACCTAAGACAACACAGGGTTGACAGCCTAAAATAAAAATAATAAAATAGCAAAGATTTATTCATTTTGGCTGAAAAAAACTATATTGTGATTTTTTAAGAGTTTCTTTACTAGTACAATCTTAGTGTAGCTCCGACTTATGATGATGGGAAAAAAATATTATACCTTGTCCTAAATGTAAAAGAGTATTTCGTCAGTTTTGGTGTAATTTTTTTAATTTATCATTTTACAAATTTTCAAGCTAAATAACCTACTTTTTATACTTTTGTTTATTATTAAATCTAGAGTATACTAATTGCAAGTAGGGCAAAATTCATCTAGAATGCGAAAACACCCAAAATGTCATGACTCCTTAGATATCCAGTGTCTAGATTGCTAAAACATCCTAAATGTCATGACCCCTTAGATATCCAGTGTCTAGATTACTAAAACAACAAAAACGTCATGACCTCCTAGGTATCCAGTGTCTAGATTGAGAACAAGGCTAGGCTAGGCACCCAGGGAACACCCCTGTTGTCAAATTAGGGGCGGGATTGATTCTGTTCTGCTTGTATGTCATAAGCAGATAACTATCTCCAGGTGCCTTAGAGTTTACCATAAAGATGACACACTTCCTTCTCTCGATTTTATTATTTTGAATTATATGCGGATAGTCAGGCCCCGTTTATAACTGGGCAAACTGGGCTGATTTCTAAGGCGTCAAATTTTAAGGGGCACAAAAGAAGAATTTTTTAAAGACAGAATTTTGGAATTATTATTTGTTAATAATTTTGGAACTTTAGGATTATTTATGTGAGGAAACTACTACATACTGGGACTTATGAAAATAGGAGTTATAAACAGAAGCTAATCGCAAAAATAAATCCATATGCGGTACATATGAAGGAAGCAAAAAAGTAAACATAAAGTGGCAAATAGTTACATGAGACTTTAACTCCAAAATTTTTCTAACCGAGAAATTGTCACTAACTGTACAGCGGAAAGGTTTTCTGTCCTCAGCAGCGTAAAGGACGCTAAAATAGGCCTCTTAAGTAATGGCGGACACTGAGTGCTCGAGTGTGATGTGTTCTGGGAAGGATGTCACGCTATAAACAAACTTTTACGAGGTCATCGGAGATTTGATCAGGCCAAAGCAAGGAAAAAAATCTTTAATTTAAATTAGTCTTTGAGTACGTAATTCTGTAGTTTTACTCTTCCTTTGTAAATAAAATTTCTTTTTCACACAATTTTATTTTAAATTATTATTATTATTATTATTATTATTATTATAGGCCTAAGTAGCATGTATATCCTTTATATCAATAATAATAACAATAACAACAAAGCACATGGGTGCTAGTTATTAGTTAGGTGACAATTTAAGGGGAAAAGGGTGCCTGAATTTACTTTGTCCAAAGTGCCAATCATCTAAGTCTGGGGTCTGCGGATTTATTTGGCGAGTAATAAAATGTGGATAGTTCAGATGGATAATAAAATGTGGATATGTCAGACTGGTAATACAGATAATTTGGATGTGGATAGTTCGGTAATATATCAAGTACCTTAAAATAATATTTGAGGGTGGCCAAAATTATCTTGATCAGTCATAATTGGTAATATTTAAATAGTTTTATATTAAAATTTATGTTTTATTTATTATATAGTTTTTTCTAGATATGTGGTGGGAGCACAACCTAAGTGTTAAAGCAAAGATTGAATTGAGGTATGAAAATCAAAAAGTATAGTGGAGAAACTGGTGTGCGATCACATGACTTTTGATAAGTTTATAGGATGGTTGGTGTCCGGACTCTGATGTACTTTAATTGATACTTGCCAAAGTTAATGACTGTCATGGGATGACGTCATATCATTTATTACCTTGCCGTTGTAAGGCAGATAGGAGTTCAGGACCGCTCTTGGGCATAATTACTTATTTACTTTTCTTCGTGGTTCGCTCAGGATGGCTGGGCCTCATTCAACAGTACAACCTCTCGCTGAAAACTAACTATAATATACACTCGGCCGTGATGTTGACAGGGATTCATAATGTAGAAACACGTTATAGCAAATAATGAGTGAGAAGGTTAAAAATAAAATTTCAATGTTGTTTAATTTATGCACCTCACATTACAATTAACTTGGAGTATTAGACATACACTTTCTGAACCGTGTAATTATATTAGCACATTAATTACAAACTAAATTAATTTTAGAAGACGCAAAAGAGCCAGCCCACTGCCGTTAATTCATCACTGTGATATCAATAAGATTATAAGAGAATGTCACTACAGTTGTTTATTTATTTCAAAATTTTGTCAATCAAGAAAGTGCAGGTGGATTATCTCCTAAACACTGGGAAGCCACTTGAAAGGCAGCCGCGTTACTGACTTAGCTGGTGTTGGTTCCCCATCTTACTATCCGTTAGAACTATCCACATCTTATTACTCGTCTGAGCAATCCACATCTTATTACTCGTCTGAGCAATCAACATCTTATTACTCGTCTGAGCTACCCACATGTTATTACTCGTCTGAGCTATCCACATGTTATTACTCGTCTGAGCAATCCACATGTTATTACTCGTCTGAGCAATCCACATCTTATTACTCGTCTGAGCAATCAACATCTTATTACTCGTCTGAGCTATCCACATGTTATTACTCGTCTGAGCTATCCACATGTTATTACTCGTCTGAGCAATCCACATCTTATTACTCGTCTGAGCAATCCACATCTTATTACTCGTCTGAGCTATCCACATGTTATTACTCGTCTGAGCTATCCACATCTTATTACTCGTCTGAGCAATCCACATCTTATTACTCGTCTGAGAAATCCACATCTTATTACTCGTTTGAGCTATCCACATGTTATTACTCGTCTGAACTATCCGCATCTTATTACTAGTTTGAGCTATCCACTTGTTATTACTCGTCTGAACTATCCGCATCTGATTACTCGTCTGAGCGATCCACATTTTATTACTCGTCTGAGCGATCCACATTTTATTACTCGTCTGAGCAATCCACATTTTATTACTCGTCTGAGCTATCCGCATCTTATTACTCGTCTGAGCAATCCACATTTTATTACTCGTCTGAACTATCCGCATCTTATTACTCGTCTGAGCAATCCACATTTTATTACTCGTCTGAGCAATCCACATTTTATTACTCGTCTGAGCTATCCGCATCTTATTACTCGTCTGAGCAATCCACATTTTATTACTCGTCTGAACTATCCGCATCTTATTACTCGTCTGAGCTATCCGCATCTTATTATTCGTCTGAGCTGTCAGATATTTCCAATCGTTAGAAATTTGGGGTATAGTTGAACTAGACATTCTGTCAGTCTGCGTGACGATGTTAAATGCTGCTGAGGGTGAGGTCAAGGTTTGAACCTTGGTCTAGTGCTTTAGGGCTAGTCGTACACGTTTATACGTGTGATTATCCATAACTTTTTCATATTAATGTGAGTGTACAGCCTCTAAAAACATCATTTCTTGTTCAACCTTTCTTAAGAGCGCTCATCGCAGCAGGCCCGACTCAGATCCAGGTTCGCATCTGCGTTTGTGTGAGTCCACGCGAGATATGAGAAAAGAAAACAACTACGATATGCCAGAAATATGTGCAGTACATTCGTATTTGAATGATTACAGGATTTTTTTGTGGTGACGATGGGGGACAAAGAGACAAAGTTTCTTGTGAATAACTACAATATGTCCCTATTATAACAGAACAAAGCTTTCTGTGTACATTACTTAACTGTGAAGCTATTATAAAATGGTCAAAAATGGCCTGTTACAATGCACCTTTTTTCCAAATATCATTTAATAATTCAATAAAGTTCAATATTAGGAACTTTTTTTTAACTCTTTATCTCCGTTAATGTTTGATCAGAAATGATCCACGTGCAATAGTGTACGTGTAAATTTACGATTTCTACCCGACTGTATCAGAGGTTTGATGGATATATGATGCATACTCGTTTAAAACATCAGTGTTATGAATCACTTGGAAAAGGAGTGTGATCTTCCAGGTTAAATTCAGAGGAAATATTTAAGCGTTAGCGTAAAGAGAGGGTTGGAAAATAACAGTTAAAATTCACCCTCAATGCAACCCTCTACGTCACCTGTATTCCAGTAAATTGCAATATTTACGTCTTAGTCTACATAGCCACCAGTGCTCTTTAGATTAATCTTTTAGTAGTCTAACTCATGTGATCTGCCGTGTTTGACTCAGATGTGCGTGTTTTTAGACATTTCTGCTTTGGCTTCTCGGCCTCTTAGCCACCAATTTCTTCTGCTTTGTGTTTGGAAACAAAAAAAAAAACAAGACATTTCCTCTCCGTTAAAGTGATCGTACTTGTGCTTGTGTTGCACGCTGTCCCGGATATGCTGTACTGTTACGTTAGTTGATTTTCCTGCTAACAGATCGTGCTCGCGAGTCCGGCACTAAACCGCTGAGAGCGCTAGGGATCACAGACGCAATCATAACACTACATTTACACATTTACACAGGGGTGGACTAAATATACCATCCTTGTCACACAGCTGCCAACCTTTCCAGGGTCTCCCGGGATAGCTACCAACATATAAATAATACACTTTACAGTTTATTGAATTATTTTATCATTTTTTTAAAAATAAAATGTCTACAAATCTACTTCAATTTGGCATGGAAGAGATTGTGAGTTAAACTCGGTGTTTTGGACCTTTGTTTGTAACAGAAAACCTATTAAGCTAAATAAAATATTGCTCCAGCTTTCACTTTTAATGAAAGTCCAGGATGACCATTGCAAACATTCAGGAACGGTTGATACTAATATAGTGAGAAAACTAGATATATTATGTATCTACTGAAGGATGTTTTATTTACTTTGGCAAAAATGGATATTTTATTCTACCAACTGTACCAATGGTCATCCTATATAATATTGCTTGTGTTCAATGGATAGAATAAATGACTTGTAAGCCGAGAAATTGCCGTGCAGCTCTAACGTAATGTTTAATTCTACGATGTGTTATTGTTCACGCCAAAATAAAGTAGAAACAATCCAACGGGGCTCTTTTTTCCTTAAAATCCCTAGAGATTTATTAATATAAATAAATGAGTGAAAATGTGACATTAGCTCATTTTCAATTAGTTTTTGAGCGTAATTGTTTAGCTATGATACTAGGCTTGATAAAAAATTGCTCTAGCTTTAGCCTTCCTATAACAAATATAGTAATTTTTGGATAGGCTCCCAACATAAAACTGTAAGATATTTAGAACCAGCAGGGAGCTTACCTCTTTATCATAAAAAAATAAAAACATACTTTTTTAGCATGCTACTACCTACGTGAATGATTTACGGATGAAGAAGGTTGAATTTAGAGGAAGTGTATCTTCATTTGCATAAAGGCAGAGTGTAAAATCATTTAGGAAAACCACCCTCAGTGTATCCGATCGAGATTCAAACCCCAATCTCCCTGTCATTGGCAGTCTAGTCTATTGCGAGAGTGATGCCTTAGACCAAGCAGCCATCGAAGCAGGTCCTTGAGGTAATATGATTCGTAGTTTTCTTCCCCCCTTTTTCTTATCGTCATTACAAGGGGTGTTTGTAGGTGATGAGCAAAAAATAATTTAATCCCAGACATAATAGATAACTAGTTCTAGAAAAAGATACAGACCATTTTATTTTTATCGGTGTGGCTTGAAAGCGATTGTTACTTTCTTGATGACCAAGATGGATGTCTTAGCCATACTTATTTGATAAATTTTTTTTATAAGAAGGAGAAAAATATATATATTTCAGTAGGCAGGTTGTTAATTTTTCATACCTTCTGATTGGATGAACGTGAGTGCGATTTAAGTACCTATTTGTTTCAATTTTATGAGAAAAAATACATTTTCACCAAACTTAATCAAATAATACCTTTTTATATACGTTTATTTTAATTTTATACACATAGGCCAGTTCTTGAGATCTGCCTTGGGTGTAATAGTGGTATTTAATGGGAACCCTTTCGATTGGAGAGGAAAACAGCTTATCAAATCCCAGGACGCCTATTATGAATGTTCAAGAACGAATGAATTATTTTTGTGTATAAAGTAAACTGGACGCATATATTGAACCAAATGGTTCTCAAAATAAAAATAAGATTTTTTACAAGAATAGCAAATAAACGCAGTTCCCTAAATCTAACCTTGAATTTTAAAATTATATAGTAATTTGACACATTCAGTGTGATTATGTAAAATTTAGCAATTGTTTCTAATTATTTTTGCGAGTAGGCCTATATTTACTAAAGTTTCCCTTCAATTACTGTGGTTTACCCAATACACACTAATATAAGACATAAATTAGGTCTACCAATATCCTTACTTAAGACTATAAAACAAATTGTAAAATATGTTACTATCATCTTGTCTAGCTCCCGCCTTATTTACAAAATATTGTTAGTTTAAAAATTAGGCCTATTAGTAAAACAATCCATGGTTTGTAACGAAGTTATTCAAAGAGTTTAACTCGGGTAATTATGCCCTCACAAGTAGATTAAACCATATCATTAGCCAATAGCTTTCCGATTTTGTTTAAAAGAGGAAATAGTAAACAGTGAACTAGGCAGAGTTTTAAAGTGGTGGTGAGGGAACGGGAGGGTGGCTTTAAGAGTCAAAAAGGTGGTGTATGGGTCTGAGGCTCCCATTCCTTGGTATAAAAAACATTTTTTACACATAACGTTGGCTTTGAAAGCTATTTAGAGGGAGTATTAATGGTTTAGAAATAAGGGATGGTGAGTAATTGTATGATTTATACGGAGAAGAATATTTCTGCCCCCATCAACACTGCCTCTTTCCCCCGTATACCTAACAATCCCTCCTACACCCCCAAACTAAGGTAGGGAGGAAGGAATAAGGGAGTAAACCAAGCGTTTCCATGGCTACGCCACTGAATGATGAAGAAAGACAAATGTTTTGCTTTTACTACAGAATATACAACATGTAAAACATATAACAAAAACAGTAATATACTCAAAGTATTTAAATGCCAACTAAACTTGATCAGTATTTGATCTGTATTTAGTTATATGGCCCGAGATCTCCACTTCCCCCCAAAAATAAACAAAATATAAAAGCACGACAATTAATTTGCATTCTAATTGGTATTCAAATAGAAAGACCTCATCTTCCAACCACCTATGTGTAAAACAAAATCATTCCTATCTATTATTATACTGAATATACACATTGTATGGTAGAAGATCAATTTGTGCCAGTAAAGATTTATATCTACATATTTATGGTCCCTCAAAATGTAATGTGTGCATCTTACCGTCATTAGACTACTTTGGTACCACAGATAGGATAATATAAGTTATAATATTTATTTAATTCGTTATAATATCAGAAATTACGGATCTTACTTCTGTGTTTTAGTTAAAAAACGTTATTCATACCAAAACATTTATTTCGTATGCCAGGTCTTACCACCCGTCCAGGCTATTCAAATACTTACATAAGTAGTGTAGGGATGAGGAATGTATAACCTAGAGGAAATATACTAGCGTTTGCGTGGAAGGAGGATAATTAACCACGTAGAAAAAATCCCTAACTCTTCACTAATCCTGACTAATTATAACCCTGAACTATCAGTCACCGGTAAGCCAGACGAGCCCATTACCATTTTCCACATACCCACTGGTGTGTTTCATACCGGAAGTGTTGAATGTTTAGTGTAAGGTGTGTTGTACTAGGTTGAGTTTTCTGATTTGATCCTGTGTTGATGAAGCGTCTGTTGGCGTGTCACGGGTGACGAGTTTGACCACCCCTGTTGCCCATGCATGAGGACACCCTTGTGACGGTGCTAGCATTCCCAGGAGATCTGATGCTGAACATGAACTTCAAGATGATGAAGACACTTTGGTTTGTCACATGGACTCACAAATTAACTGCTTATTTGACGGTTTTGGATCGAAGGAGCGTGAAAGAAGGTTACAGATCAACCAGCTAGGAAACTCATTAGTAAAACGATTGACCGGAAACTGGAAATTTAATAAAGTTTCTTCAAGCGTTATCTTGTAATAAAAGATTTCTTTGAGGGGATAGGTTTCCTTTAGAGTTGGATGAAACTGTTTGTTTTGTTCTTTGGATTACGTTAATGACCCTGTTCAAAAGTTTAAATTATATTCTGTGGAGAAGTACGAGTCCACCTTTTTGATACTAAAACAAAAATACTCCTGGAGCCAAATCAAAATAAACATTTTTTTTATTGTTTTATCTTGAAAAAAGTATTATAGTTTGGATTTTTATACAATTTAAAATATTAAATATCATTTGCGGAATTTGTTTTTGCAAAAATGTTTTGACACATTATTGCCTACATGCAATTCACTGATTTCAGAATGTTATCATGTGGACATTAATTTGTGATGCATACTCCACTTACCTTGAATGGTACCCTCTTACCTTGACAAATTACATTATGACCTTATCTTATAAGATTCATCATAGTGGAAACAAGTAAAGTAAGCTGGCTCCCTTTCAGGATAGTCAGCTCAGAATGACAATATATATGTATGTGTGTGTATGTGTATTTTAGCTGTCAATATTTTTACTGTCATGCCGATTTTTTTAAAAATTAAATTGAAACAAACGAATATTCTTAAATAAGTGGAGGGTTTCTAATCTTTATAAACCACTAGAATTTTAAAGAAGCCTGCAAGATCCTCTTTTCATGTATATTGTGCAGATCATATGAAGATTAACTGTTCTTTTATAATGTTTATCTATGATATAAGTGACCATGAAATTATGTAATTTATATCTCTACGTGAATCAAGGTTATATTGTGTTAAGGCCTAAACTAACAACAGAAATATATTCAGGGGATCAGAGCTTGATTACAAGCAATATCTGTTGAAATACGAGGTAGTAAGTTTTCCACAGAAGCTTTGTTTGTTTTAAGTCTTTTTCCTTCTTTTTTTCGGAAAATTCTACAGCGTTTTAAATTAATCTAATATAAACGAAATATATAAAGTTTTAAAGTTAACGATTGAAAAAACTATTTGAATAGCTACAAAGGTTATTAATAAACTGTTCATGTATGAATTCATCCAGTCAAGTTATCTGCAGATAAAATTTCTGTAAAATAATAATACTAATAAGTAATAATACATTAACATGTTGTTACTATTGATAGCAAAGAAATATACGTGCTATTTTCTCATATCGAGATAAAGTATCTTAGTGTAGTTGTGAAAATTATCGACGTCAAGACGATGATGAATATTTAAGTTTTACATGCATCCAAACCCAGAAAAGTTGATTTTACCATTTTGTCTGACTGGCTGGCTGTATGTACTGTACGTCTAGCTGTCCCTGGACACGGATCCGAAATGGTTCGATGGCTTTTGTTCAAACTTGATATTTTGGCGCAATATCAAGAATATTTATTTTAGTTTTCCCCTAGCTTTCAAATTAAGGGTAACTTACAATTGATAGATTTTTTTAATTCAAAATATTTCGATAATGGCTCTAACAATTTGGTTTAAAATAAACACCTAGGGAGTATTTGACCTTATTAATAACACTGTATACTTGGTTTTGGGGCATAAATTGATCAATGGGAGTTTACTGATAAGTGATTTTTTTTTATTTCAAAATATTTTTTAATTGGCTCTAACGATTTATTTTTAAATGAATATCTGAGGGGTTATTTTACACGACAAACCAAACCAAGTACTTCTTTTTAGGATAAATATTAATATTAGGGTAGTTAACTAAAGGGATTTTTGGAAAATTTGGAATATTTTATATCATTTTGGTTCAAAATTGGTACCTGGTATGTTTTTATATTATAAATAGCTGTATGTATATATTAAAAAATTAAATAGGGTTTTGTTTTACTAAAGACCTATATTATAAAAAGATGATTTCCTTGGAGACCTCTAAATATTTCGTTCAAAATTAATATCTGGGCACTATTTTAATTGATAAATATTAATGCATGTTGATTTTTAAAAAAACAATGTAAGTATGGTTTACTTATGATGACATATTTTAAGGGTTCCGATAAATGTAGAGGGTGTTTCAAACAGGTGCCGCCCGGTAGAGGGTCATCTGAACTCAAGCTTGAGGGATGCTTTGCCAGAAGAGCGTCTATTCTTATGAAATAAAGGTCCTGAGTTTGACACTTGGCATGGCCAAAGATGTATCATTGATGAATTTTCTGTGCAAGGAATTGGTGTTGTGTCTACCCTAGCATAAGTATGGCGCCACACTGAACCGAAGATACGTCGCCTATTTTCTGTGACGGTACAGAGATACATTTCTTTCCACTTAAAACCTTATAAATTAGTATAGGTATATATATATACCTATAGGTTTGCAGATGAAGTGGAGGCCGGTATTTGAATCCGGGTTGGGCGTGGGCCTACTAATGTGTGTTTGTTTTCTAAGTGTGAGTACACTTCCTCCAAACTCTACCTTTCTTATCTCTACGGTATTAGTGTAAATATGTATATAGCACAAACAGGTACTAAGACGCGGTGCACACACTAAATCAAACATAAAATATTTTCCTGAACAACTCATGTATCCTAGTCCGGTTTAACATGAGCGTCATGAAAATATCCGGAGATTTTTGGAAAGTCATTTTGCTATCTATTTATTTTATTTTGGACAGTAATTATATTTGTATAAGTTTTGAAAATGCCATGGTTACTCCTTAACGGCCCCTTATCTTGTTTACTTAGTGTTCTTTCGCAATGCAGCAGATAGCTTTACTGTTAATATTATGTTTGAAAAGGTTTGATCCTGTATTTAAAAAATCTGTAATGAATTACATTTGGCTGTTGTACTTCTGACCGCTATTAGAGAAACTTTTATTGCACATCAAGTGAGGAGCTGGTTTCTTTACAACCGTTGTTTGGTTTCCAGACAGGAACTCCATGTTCGGACAAAGATTTATGGCTACTAATTACTTTAATGAACTTCTGTTAGGAAATACAATAAACAGTTGTGCTTGCTCCCAGAGGAAGTTAACTCTTAAGACGTGTAACATTGTGCGTATTTCACCTCCTCTTTTTGAGTAATTCATTGTTTGAATAGCTCGAAAGACCTAAACATAGAAAATAAAAACATTATTTTATTTCAGCAATTAGTTTAAAAAACACAAATTAGGGCTGAATGACATTCAAACTATTGTTGTGTGGCTTATTTAAAAATAGCATTTTAATTATATAAAATAATAAGGTTCCAATTAAAAGCCTTAAACGTCAACATTGTTAGTTGTGAGTTAATAATTATGTAATATTCTATTTACACATATTCTATTTACACGTATTTTATGAATAAACATTTTCATTTTAAGGGTCTTAATAATTTATTTGCAAATAGGCATTGGTGGTCACGTGGCCTCTGATTCCAGGCTCACAATATACTGGATTGCTGGTGACGAAATATGTAGGTTCGAATCTAGGCCATATTTACTGGGGGTGACTATTTTCTAACGAATGGACTATTCTAAAAGCTGGACAAAATTACTAGATCTATTTTAAAGTTTTCATACGTCAAGTCATTTGATCTGCAGTTTTAATTTTTTATATAACTTCAATACCATAAAATAACAATAATATAGCAAAATGTTATCAGTGTAGACAGTAATAAAATATGATTGTAGTTTCTAATAAGTGTTTAAATGTTCATTCGTAAGAAAATCAAGGCAGGCTATACATTTTAATTCATCAATGGGGATTTCCCATTTCATATTTAAATAATGCGGGTGCATTTCCTCTCATGTACCCTCTTAAATTCTAGCTCTTTAATTGCCATTAATAATAACATGGTGTTAAACCAACTAATGAAAAAGAAATAAACATTTGCACGCACTAGAGTTAAAATAAATATTCAGAAACTCTCGTATCTTTGCTGATTATTACTTAACAAGTGAAGAACCAACTTCGAACTCACCAGGAGTAGAAAAAAGGTCACTTGTAAGAGTACTAAGAAGCATAATGTATCAATGATAGTGACAGTTTCCAAGAACTGCATTTAAACGGTTTAAGTTTAAAACCATACTCATGTTCTGTGAATTTGATTCTATAATATATTAAATATTTGGTGCATTAGAACTGACCCATTTTTGGGGTTTTAAACATAATATTTTAATGTTTGGTGCATTAGAACTTACACATTTGACTCAGTGCGTATGACCCTAAATCAAATAACGCAATCAGTGCGTATACACCTACAAAACGAGACACGAGCAGACAGCTGCACTTACTGCCGTGAAATGATTTGGAATAACCTGTCAACTGGAAAAAGCGTGGTTGTTATGGTTTTCTTTTTATTTATTTCACGGCACATTACAATAGCATGAGAACCTACATTGTGATATTAGTCTTAAAAGTTTGTTTATCCAAATAATAAATTCGAAAAACTGTTTCTAGTTTGTGTTTAAAAGCACGATGGGTCAACATAAGTTTCTGAAAGCGATTGAACTGCTGCTCCACTCATATATTCTTGTCTTTATTTATACGACCGTGTGAATCCAGCCTTATTTTTTTAATGCGCTATATTAGCGATTTTCTTCTTGTATTATAATTCAAATAATAACTGTTTAAGAGTGACATTACTACCGGATGTTGACTACGAAAGTAAATAGCCCACAGATGTCGGACCTAGGAAGTGTAGGCAAGTGTGGGTAGGGCGAGGGGGTCAAACATTTGCCAGTGAACTGTAAAAGTAGACAACATCATAATAACGAGCATTGGCCAGTTTCTCACAAGGCGGCCAGTAGGCAAAATCATGGTGGTCATTATATTCATTCAAATAAGGTTTTCTCTTTTTTAGTTCTCATACTAAGAGATTGTGATTGTGATAGAGGAAATAATCTATTTCGGGATTATGACAAATCCTTACGTTTTATTTGAAAACTAACCCAACAAAATGGATTTTACAATTCTGTCTCTCTGTCTTTGGACACAGATCTGAAACGGCTTAATGGATTTTGTTCAAACTTGATATTTGGATTTAATAGACCTATACCTCAAAATAGGTGGGTTTTTTTACCCTAGATCTTTAATTAAAGGTAGCTTACTGATGGACAATTTTTGAAAACATCTAAATATTTCAAACATAGCTATAGCGATTTTGTTTAAAATGTATATCTGGAAATAGTCTGGTATGGCAAATAACAATTTAGAACGTTTTTTGGGGTAAAACTCATCTATGGGTGGTTAACTGAAGAATGATTTTTCAAAATTTGAAATATCTTTATATAGCCTTAACGATTTATTTCAATAATGAGTATTTTGGGAATGTTTTACATGAAAATACTAACAATGTACATTTGTTTTAGGCTATTTACTGTTGACTTTTTTAAAATTTGAATATTTTATAAAATGGCTTTAGCTATTTTATTTGGTACAAAATTGGTATCGATAGACTATTTTACATAATCAGTAATAATGTATCTTTATTTATTTATATAAATTATTTAAATTAATTTAAGGGTGGTTTAGTTACGAAAGTAAATAGAAACTTTGAATTTTTTGGGAATTGATCTTGAAAACTTAATTCAAAATGGTAATAGTTTTCCACGATAAATAAAAATACTTCTTTATTTTTACAAATAACAAATAAATTTAAGATAATTTAAAAGTAATTAATTTTTGAAAATTAAGATATTGTTGGATATATTTGAATAATTTTGTTTAAATGTATATGTAAAGAGTTATTATTGTGATTAACAAAGGAATGTGTTTGTTTTTATGAGGAAAACATACTTAATGTTAGTTTAATCAAAACCTAATTTCGAAAATTATCTTTGAAGCCATAATACACAATATTAATGTCCCTGGTTCTAACTTGAGGGATATTAACGTCTTTATTTAAAACGCAGTAATGAGGAAGATCAATCAGATTAAATGAACTTGCATTATAATAAAGGGAGAAAGGTTAATCCACGGTAAAAATTCAATTTAGAAAAATAATCCTTTTGGGACCTGTCAGGGACTTGCTCCAACCCTACCCGTCCAATATAACCATGTTAGGCTGCTCGGTTAGTAGTTGTGGCTTTACCACTTCCTCTCCACGCTAGTGTGGGTGCAATTCTTCTGGATTACCTTTGTTTTCTTTGCCTTTTAAATTATGTCTTTAATATCCAGTGTGCCAAACGAATTGTTTTAATGTGTTGTCGGTAAAAGTAGTTCTATTATTATTGTGATTATTATTATTATTATTATTATTATTATTATTATTATTATTAAAGTATACAACAGGGTCTAATACCACAAAAACTTAAAATCGCAATTATTAGACCAATTTATAAAAAAGGGAAGCACTTAGACTATGGAAATTACAGACCTTTAGCAACTATCAGTTTTAGACAAAATAAAGGAAAGATATGTTGCCAATTACTTGATAAATTATTTAGATAAATATAAAATAATTGACCAAAGGTAAGACGGATTCCGAAAAAACAAGAGTACGGAAATACTTTTACACACTTTTACTGATCAAATGCTAGATAAATTAAGCGGAAACAAACACACAGCTATAGCATTTATAGACATGTCGAAAGCGTTTGATATGTTAGATAAAGATATTTTACTAAAATTCATAAAATTGGTATCAGAAATAGTATTTATGAATGATTTAAGGATTAGGAAAATAATAGTTAAAATATATATTGTATAAAGTGAAGAATTGGGTATAAATATTGGAGTGCCACAAGGCTCTATACAAGTACAATGTCAAACTGTATACAGACTGCGTTATGTTTATGTTTGCTGACAACACAATGCTGTATGCCGTGCACAAAAATGTTGATAGAGCTAAACAAATGTTGCAGGAAGACTTTAATAGGATACTAACTAAACTGAACTCACGATAATAAGTTAATATTCAACATTTAAAAAAATGCAAACACTGCATATCATGTATGTTATAAAGCATAAATTAGATATAAAAGGACGTTTCTTAGATTGTTTACATAATATAAAACCGTGTAATTGTTCAACATTCACGCAAGATGAGACAAACAACTATCTTGGGCAAATGATTGGTTCTCATATGAAATGGAATACTTACATAGACATAATAGACATAGACATAATGAGTAGGAATCTAAGAGCGAAAGTGGTTAATATAATTATGTATACTAAAACAATATGCTACATTTGATATTCTAAAAATAATGTATAATGCGCTAGTATATTCATATCCAGGCTATGGTATTATTTCCTGGGGAAAGACAAGTAATCTATATTTAAATCAATAAGGAAATATTCGAATTAAAGTTCTTAAAATAATGAGTGAAAGCCACAATAGAACCAAAGTCATGAATAAGGAGTGGAAACCATCGACAGTACAAAACATGTATAGCTATAAAATTATTATTATTTATTATTATTATTATTATTATTATTATTATTAGCACCGCGTCTTACTACCCGTTCGGGTTATACGCACTTACGCTAATGTGTAATTGTGTATATGTGATTGTGAGATGAAATGGAGGACCTACAGTTTAACGTGGAATCCGAACCACGGTTGAGGCCTGGCATTCCACACATTCACAAGATGTATTGTTAGAGGCGGAGGAAGGGTTTGGTAATCAGATAAATCTGTGCCGGGACCGAGGATTGAACCCCGGACCCCAGATCAGCAGTCCGACACCTTACCCCTAGACCACCAGGTCACCAGCTATAAAATAATAATTCAGTATTACTATTCAGAAACACATAACGTAAGACAGAATTACAGTCACAACACCAGAAACGACAGAACAAAATACTTTATATATAAATAAATACGGAGAACAACACATTAAACTAATAATACCAACACTTTTTTACATGATACCGGATACCCTTTTGGAAATAGATAAAATATCAAACGTACAAAGAGAAATAAAAAATGGCTAATTGGCTCACAGACTTAATGAAATATTAATACTAGATTTACTAATATGACAAATAAGCGATGAAATGGACTCGAGACTGGATTTCGAATATTAAATAAAATATCAAATATAATAAATTTAAGGAACTAAACTAAGTGTTAGAATTGTGTTAGTTGTAAGAATAGACTTAAAGGAATGAAATGTATTTATTACATACTAGCCCCCTTCCCCGTAAAAAAATATTGTAAAGAATCTTTTCAATGACTATATAATATAATATAATATCAACATTTTTATGAGGAATAAATTAAATTTTCAAAATAAAATACAGCCCATGTTACTCGCTGATAATGTAGCTTTATATTGGTGAAAGAATTTTTAAAATAGCTCCAGTAGTTTTTGAGTTTATCCATTACAAAAAAAATCAATCTTTCCTCTTTATAATATTAGTATAGAGTAGAGATAAATTAAATTTTCAAAATAAAATATAGCCTATGTTACTCGCTGATAATGTAGCTTTATATTGGTGAAAGAATCGGTAGTAGTTTTTGAGTTTATCCATTACAAACAAAAATTCAAATCTTTCCTCTTTATAATATTAGTATAGATTTACAATATTACATATGTGTATGACATTTATGGTGAGGCACCAGCTGACAAGCACATTGTGCTTAGCGGGACCATGTTTAATGATTAAAAATATGTACTCCAGATAGAATTTTAAAAAAAGTATTATTATTATTATTATTATTTAGAGGCTCATCGATTCCTGCAGGTCATTATTGCCAATTCTGTTATTAAAAAAACCTTTGATTATATTTTTCCTCAGTTTTGATGAACTCTCATCCGCTTGGTTATCATTAGTAATATTGGGTCGATAAATTAACAATTGGAACACAACGTTGACGTTTAATTAGTTACCTTCTCCCGTATTCCAATCCTCTTCGTCAGGCAGTTTCCGTCATGTCGGGGGAAATATGAGTTATTGGGCCATAGATTATGAACACTCACTCGTCGGTTGTTTTGGTCAGGGGCCCACTTCACGAGCGATATTGAAGCAACCGGCTTGACAATTTCGTCGCTTTCGACCAAATTTTCCAAATATCTACTAGTCAGTGGACAAACGCGATCGGATTGCAGGTGATATTCGATTGCCCAAAAGATATTTTGATTGATAGTCTGTCCCGTGAAACCAATCGCATTCGACGGCAATCTGAAGCAGATTTCGCAGTTGTTGCACAGTGAATGGGCGTCGACAACCGGATCGTTCGACCTGCTAAATGTGCTTATGAATATTTTGTCACCACATGTCTCGGTCATCCCATGTTGTTTTTCCAGGTGTAGTTTGTGTGAGTGCAATTTCCAGGCAGCCATATTTTGCTCCAAGAATCTTCCTTCTCATTGCTGGACGTTGCTAACTCTGGTTTAATGCCACCATTATTGTTGCCGTCGCTGTTTGTTCACTATTCATCACCATTTAAAAAACTCACTTTACAAAGACTTCCATCACAACACATTATACCTTGAAAACGGGATCAAAAACTGCACTTATACAGGGTGTGTTTTAATCTGTGACCTATTCCCATCCACCAAACATTAAGAAAAGTTGATATAAACATGGGTCTAGAAACGCTTAGTTTTAGAGTTAGTAAGGTTTATCCTATTATTAGGATTGGTTGTGGGTTATCTTATATTGCCCTGCTCAGTCACCAGATTTTATTACATTGTATTTTTATCTCTGGGTACAGTAAAAGTCCATTGTTTACCAAACTCCTGTGCTTCATGCTAAGGTTTTAAAAGAGAGCGTATCATAAATGGATGTGAGCATATACGTAACACCTCAGGTTTACTCAACAAAATACAACAAAGCATGGAACACAAGCTCAGAAGATGCATACATGCAAGACACAATTTGTAAACATTTTTCTAACAAAATGTTCTATATTTGTTTTTGTGGAACTTTGTCTTGTTTAGTTGTATTACTTCTTCTTTTCAAGTGATTATTAATTGAACCGTAAAATTCCTCATACCTCAGAAACTAAGCGTTTCTAGACCCGTGTTTGTATGAACTTTTCTTAGTGTTTGGTGGATGACACTAATTAAAACGCACCCTGTACCAACACGTCCCAAAGGACTACCTTGAACTGATGATAACAATATGGAGGAAGATCTCTGTTGATTATCAAATCGCTTGTTTGTCGCATTGTGAATGGGTAACTAGGAGAACAACGGAATCTCCCAGAGATTTCTGATCACTCCCATTGTCCACCCAGTTTGTTCAATATCAGCTCGCACTCTCACTTACATTTTCATAACGGGGGAGTGTAGACAGCATTAAGTATGTTTGCAGCTTTTAGAAAATAAATAAAATAATTATTGGTGACTACAGTGAGCTCAACAGTTGTTGAATACCTGTCAAGGGTGTCCTATAATTTATTGACAACTTTTATCTTCTAATGTCGCTATGCTGATGACAAATATTCAACAACTGTTGGTATCATCATGTGAAGAAAATTAAACTCTATGTTTCTAATGGAGAAATGTTTGATTTAATTTGGACAAAAAAGGCGTTGCTATAAAAACTTCAATCCCACCTTAAACATCCTATCAGCCAGTGCAAATTACGTTATTGTATTTTATAATGTTTTATAAAGCGTTAAGAACCAAGGTTATCAAACGAGAATAAGTAAAATAAATAGGCTTAATATATTTTTATATTTTCTAGCACCATGTCTTACTACATTACTGGTGGTCTAGGGGTAAGGTGTCAGACTTCTGTGCTGGCGGCCGGGGTTAAATCCTCAGTCCCGGCACAGATTTATCTGATTTCCAAACCCTTCCTACACCTCTGACAAGACATCTTGTGAATGTGTGGAATGCCAGGTTCACCCTACCATTACACATTAGCGTAAGTGTGTACAACCCGAACGGGTAGTAAGACGCGGTGCTAATAATAATAATAATAATAATAATCTTACTATATGTTCGCATATGTGCTAATTACGCTAATGTTTTAGGAATAAGGAAGGTTGAATTTAGAGGAAGTGGAGTCGTATTTGCAAGGGGTGAGATTGGAAAACCATTTAGGAAAATAACCATTCCCAATAAACCCTACCGGGATTCAAGCCCTGATCTCACCACCATCGTCAGTCCAGTGTATTGCGAGAGTGACGCCTTTAGACCATTCGACCATCAAAATGGTTGCTTAGGCCAAGAATGGACTAGCGTTGGGAACGTTGCGACAAAGTTACTCTAGTGCAGTGCATTGTTTCAGTATCGTAGATGCCAACTAGCCGAAATAACGCTAAGAAATATAATTATCTAGAAAAGGTCATGAAGATATAACTGAATAACTAGGAAATAAACAACTTTTTAATATTGTGAGACAGCTGAACGTTCGTAACTCGTTTCCTCGCTCAAGAAGTGGCGCTTTTGGACACTAATTACCTTAATTAACACGAGGCCATTTTATGACAAATGACTCTTCGTTTTTATTTACGTGGATCTAAGTTATTTGTAAAACTTTTAGAAAACCTGAAAGACACGAGGATTTTTTAGAAAATAGTAGCAACCTTTTTTGCCTATCTTAGTTATTACTGTGGTGGTATTAGTTAAATAATGCATCTGAGCTTCCTCGTATTGTATCAACCACTCACAACATTGTCAAAGTCTCCACCAATCGAATTTCCCAATATCCGATTGGGACCATGGTATTGACCAAAGTTTCTGCGTTACTACAAAATGGAAACTAAAGATTACCTAGTTTTTAAAACTACAGGTTTTGTAATACTGTATTTAAACATATTTTATGTTTGACCTAGACCTTCTTACTAAGAAAGGGGGCGTCCTATATTATTATTATTATTATTATTATTATTAGCACCGCGTCTTACTACCCGTTCGGGTTATTACGCACTTACGCTAATGTGTAATGGTAGGGTGATTCTGAGATGAAATGAAGGACCTACAGTTTAACGTGGAATCCGAACCACGGTGGAAGCCTGGCGTCCTATAAAGGACTAGCAAAACCCCAGCAGGAATTATGATGATAACATTTGCAAGAACTTATCACGGTAATCACCGTTGGGTGACTTATTCTAAATGCAGGTGATAATCTATAACAGCAGTGTCAAACTACGTTCATAAAAACTGCCATATTGTCATTCTGAGGAGGCGGCGTTTCAGAAAACTCAATATCGTATTTATTTTAAGTAATAAAAACAATAACAATTTTAAAATCTTTATTATTGAAATAAGAACGTTAAGATTATATTTTAAGGCATATCCTCTAATTTTACTCAGAATTTGGAAATCATTTACTTACAGGAATGGTGTGAGTGTTACACTTTAATTCTGTTGAATAAACTTGCAATATTATCGAGGACAAATGCGTTATCCGAACTCTCTCAGATGTTTGTTTGTTTTTATAAGACAAAACAGCTGTTCTCACTCATATGTTACCAAACATTGCACTTATTTGTTACACACATTTTACAGTTTTTTGGAATCGAGGAAAGGGTGAAAATTTTGTACACTGGCCTCATGGGTGTAGGGATAATTTAATTTGGGGGTGGGGGTGGATGGTGTCAGTGTTGTAACTGTTTTTGTGTGAGAGGGAACGGAGGGAAGGGGGCTACCAAGTAACCAACAAGTTTTTACCATCCCCTCTACCAATTAATGCTAGAAAATTGGATTATTCTAGAAGCTAGTTGTGGTGGTCCTTATTTGGTGAGTTTTTGAAAATTAAACTCTTTCAACAGCTATTTACAACCATACCGAAATTTTTATACTCCTGGAGTCTTCTTCAACAAATTAAAAAAAATTGAATGCCTCTAATTGCTATTTTAAGATGTACTCACCATAATAATTCTTATAAATTAAATTCCCTAGAATCTATTTGAAGCGATCCTCACCCAGATTTTTTTTTTATTTGGATGTGCCTTTAATCTAGTTAGTGTTGTTTCTCGCATGATTTTGTTTTATTCAGATGCCTCCAGAAGCTATTTGAAGTAGTCTTCCAACAGCAAGTTTATTTTAACTGGATGCCCTTAGAATCTCTTTGAAATGGTCCCTGACTGGATTAAAAAAAAAAATTAAATCCTCTAAGAACCCATTGAAGGTGGTCTTCTCACTAACACATTTTTGAAAATTGATTGCGTTTAGAAGCTAATTGATGTGGTCTTCGCTTGTTTTGTTTTTTAATACTATGCATATTGAAGTTATTTGGAGTGGCCCCCTTCGAATAGGCCTACTTCTTGAAGCCATTTAGAGTGATATTTGCCTGGAATTATTTTGGAAAGTGAAAAATGAATCCCTATTTAAGTCACTTGAAGTTTTATACAAAACTGTATTTAATCTTCAGATTAAAAATTTGGAAACATTTTGGGGGAAAGATGGGATTGAACCTCTGAAACCCGTCCTCCCTTCGCCCATGGATCCAACCTTATTTACTCTATTTTCAAATATGAAATGTTGTTTTTTACAACGTTTTTCGAAAATAAGGATCGAGCCACATTGTTTGTTGGCTTTTCTTAGGGTCCACTTGACACACATGATAATGGACAGGGCCGCATTGCTTGTTGGCTCATCTTAGGGTCCACATGATAATGCGGCCCGTGGACTGTGAGATTGATACCCCTGATCTATAAGATGGTGATCCTCTCATCTAGCTATCACTCCTCTGTCTAAGGGTTTGGCCAGATTGACAATCGTGCGAGCAACTGGGCGACCAAACTGGTAAGCACGTGATAGCAGATAGCTCACGGTAGTTGTTGACGAGGAGGCAAAGGTTCGAATCTTGGATCAGTGAACTGACGGTGGTTTTTGACAAGTGATTTATTATTGTGGTTTTTTTCCCATCCTCTCTCCACGCTAATAGTGATTCTTATTTTTAAAGGCTTATTTTGATTATAATATTAAAGTATTTTAACATATCAGTTTTATATATATATAGGTATGTTTTACCAATTAAATTGGGGTGTTAATAACAAGTGTGCTAAACCTATCGATAGTAATAAAAATGTGAAAATGATCAGTTTTCCTAGCACCCACTGAATCAACATACAGTATTATTGTCTAGCGCCTGTCAGCTAGACTGTTCCGGGTCGAGCGCGTGCACTTAAAAAAATAGAACCAGTTCTCTCTTTCAAGCGCGCTCGGTCGCTCGCTCCAGTCCGGCCACCTCTCATTACAACCAATGTGTTCTATTTTATATTTTAGTCGCTCGCTCGTTTAGTCTGGCTGTACCCTTAACCTATCTGATCCCACATGACTTAGCAAGGTCAGTCAGTGATATATTACTCCACTAAGGGAAGAAAACTATAGAAATATAATTTGTATCTTAGAAGGAAAAAAAAGAGAGAGAGATTCTACTAAACTCATGCTTAGAAATTATTTAAAGAGTATTTTTAAATAAAAAAACTGTTAATATTATTAATACTACTTTATCATGGCCGTTTCATGTTGGGCGTGTTTGTGAGGGTGAACCTTTTGTTTCTCTTGTTTTATTTATAGGAATCATAAATCTCACATATAGTTTACAAAACACGTTTTCACAGTTCACCTACGTTCCGTGTTCGGTGGTGTGTTTTAGACACATTTAAATCTTTCACCTGTCAACACGTATCATATTTCTGCTAAATAAAAAAATATATCATATTAAAAAACTAATTTCACGCTATATATAATTTTAGGACATAATATTTTTATTTTAAACGATGGCTCTCTCTTTTTTATTTAGTGATAAACGCGAAATTAAGAGACGTGTCAAAAATTGTGTTTCATGTGAGTTTTATTTTATTTTTTTATTCTGGGTGAGAAGGGTTCCATAACGACGCAAGAGTGGTTTTAATGATGCAATCCACAGCGCTATAACCTCGTTGCGGCCTTCTGGTGAAATAGCTGTGTTACCTCCCCTCCTACTCTCTTCCACCCTCTCGACTCTCAAAACACTCGGATCCTCAGCTCAAGTGACTTGGCGAATCTAGGGGGTTCGGGGCAAGAAGGACTTAACGGACTATTCCTTGTCTTCTCTATTTACAGCGGTGTTTAACGGAGTGTTACTGGTTTATGAACGAGTTTTTCAAATACAGACTGGGGGTGTCATGTAAAACTAAGAGCTGAAAAGATGGCAAAATAAATTTGTAAATGTCTGCTATTTTTTGAAAGTAAGTGTATAGTGAGTCGAATCCAAACAACTCAAATACAAACTTTAACAAACTAAAAATATAAGATTTAACAATACTAAACAACCTAATATAATATCAACTCTAAAACGCCGATCGAGTAAGAAAAGAGTTTTTTATTTATTTGTGCACCGAATTTCACTATCCGTTCGGGCTTCCTGCATATTTACACCAAAGGAGTAGGGATAGGGAAAATGTATAAGTAATGTGCCCACAGTGGCGTAGAGGCAGAGTGCAAATCATATGAGTAAAAAAGACCTCCAAAACCGTTTAGGAATCGAACCTTAATATTCCTGCTCCTGGTAGCCAGTACCAGATGAGTCTAACGCCTTTGTCCAAGGGTCCACAAATGCGGGCAGGTATGACTTATCACCAGGTGTGAAATGTCTTTATAGAATGCCGAAATTGTCAGTTGTGAATTTCCATTTACTCTTATATTTGAATCTCTTAATCGCACATCGACATTGAGAGGCACTTTCCCCATCCTCTTTCCAGGCGAATGTTGATACTGTTTTCAATTAATCACCACTTTACCCTCCTATTTTAAATAGTTTTAAACTTACGCCATTGGTCACGTCAACAAAGGCGTCGATACATCTGATTTGCTGGCAGTCGTGAGGGCTCAAATCCGGTCCTGGTATACTTGGGAGTGTATTTTTTATGCCAGGCCACCACCGTGGTTCGGATTCCACGTTAAACTGTAGGTCCTCCATTTCATCTCACAATCACCCTACCACTACACATTAGCGTAAGTGCGTATAACCCGAACGGGTAATAAGACGCGGTGCTAATAATAATAATACTGTATTTTTTAATTGATCAGCCTTCTCCCTTTACGTAATTGCATGTACACTTCCTATAAATTCTACCTTACTCATACCTATTTATATTAGTGTATGTATGTAGATTGCTCGGACGGACGGGTAGACGTGCTACACAACACAAATTAAAAAATAATTAGTTCGTATCTTGAAAATGGCCGTACTAAAATCACATTGAAATTAGCGTGGGGTGACGTCATAAACCATGCTCCACCCCCGCCCCCCTGCTGTGTAAATGTGATCCCCCTACCCCCTGATCACTCACTCGCGCTCTCTGTCTGAGTACCTAATTAGTTTGTTGGAAGTTACACGGAGGTTTTCACGCATGGCTGACAGAAATGTAGTAGTTGGAAACTTGGGGACGTTTTGTGGAGTCGGAAGGAAGGTAACTAACTCCCTCCCCATTTCACAAACCTCCTCGAAACTTGCATATGTTCACACAGTTCACACCCAATATAGATATCCGGATCGTAAAGCTTGGCGCTTCCTGTGACTGTACCGACCACCAAACTAGACTCTTGAGATGAACGGAGGGAAATAGCTCACAGGAGGGGGGCGAGGGGGAATTGCGAGCTAATTACTCTACCGTAATTAGAATCGAGATCATTGCTTTTGCTAGGACTCGTCCATGACCAAGATGGTGGGGAAGGGTGACCTCTGTTGAGGATCGAGAGCAAGGGGTCTCTCTCTGTGTCTCTAATAGAACACTTTAGTGTTTTAGACTTGTTGGTTGTGTATAAATGCTTCTCAGACTCGGGGTTGGTAAATTAGTTCCCGTTTGCCAAAATCATGTCAAATTGGGTCCCGGTTAGAAAAGTGTATAGGTAAGATGGATCCCGGTTAGAAACGTGTATAGGTAAGATGGATCCCAGTTAGAAACGTGTATAGGTAGGATGGGTCCCGGTTAGAAAAGTGTATAGTTAAGACGGGTCCCGGTTGGAAAAGTGTATAGGTAAGATGGGTCCCGGTTAGAAAAGTGT
>CABFVZ010001808.1:45694-150412 GCA_902151445.1 Timema monikensis | reverse complement strand
CCCCTTGTAGACACGCCAATGTAAAATATAATTGATATCTGATATGTACCTTCTTCAACATGTAGGCCTACATGTACAGTTTCAATACTAGCTTGTATAGCTTTAGATTAAAAAAAGCTGGTGATTTTTTTACCTTATTGTCTTATTTTAGTCTATATTTGTACTTCAAAAAAAGGAATGAATACCAACACTCAAGCTGCAAAATTAATACAAATAAAAAAACCAATAATAATAAAATCAAAAACATTAAACGCAAATACAACGTTCCTAGACAAAGACCATTATCCTTTATTATTAAAAATCCATTTCACTTTCGTAGTAGAAAGGTCTAAGATGTCACTCTTACCAGAGACTTGACTGCCGATTATGGAAATATTGGGGTTTGAATCCTGGTTGGGTGTATTCAAGGTGATTTTTCCTAAATGGTTTCTCACTTTTCTTCAACGCAAGTTCGGGTCTATTTCCTCTAAATTATGTTTACTCAACCTTACTACACTAATGTAATCTATACTTATAAAATAACATGTCCTGACTGACTGACTGATTCATCATCGCCGAGCGCATACTATCAAGGCTACAAGCATGAAATTCGGACTGTATATTCATTTTGTTATGTAGGCACCCACTAAGAAAGGATTTTAGAAAATTCCACCCCAAAGGGGTCAAAATAGGGGATGATAATATGTATGATAATATGTATGAAAGTCCGTCATTTTGAAAGTTACATAAACAAAATTTTGTATTTCGGTTATTGACGTAAAACAAATAAATACGTGTTTCAGGAATTTTGGAAATTTTATTTAATAAGGGATGAAAAAGGGGGTGAAAGTTTGTATCGGACTTGCATTATTTTTGATCTGAGGTCAAGTTATGGTCATCAACGTAACGTAATATTTTAAATTAATCTGTAAATACATATGTATATTTTCGTATTTGTATATAATCAACTTCCACGCGAGCAAAGCCGCGGGCAACAGCTATCTAGTTAGTTCATATTAGTATAGCCCAAACGGTTAGGTACTATGTAGGACTAAGAAAATAATCAACACCTATCATTAGTCATTACTAACACGGCAAAGGTCGTCTTACCTTTGCGATGCCAATCCCATGTTTTTTTATATTTTTCTCGGCTCATTGGGAGGATGTCCAGTACTTCCATTATTTCTTTAAATAGTGAATAGCCTGTTCCAATTGAAACACTGCCCCAAACAACAGCGTCATTCAATTCGTTTTTGGGTGCGGGTTGTTTTGAGGTAATGCATTGCTTACCATCACAATTTTCACCAAAAAAAAACAGATTAGATTAAAGTCCATTTCTTATTTGCTTTTCTAGTTTATAGTGACCTAACGTACACGATTTGGAGTGGTCACCTAATTTAATGAATTGTTTATAAAAAGGCATTACATCAATAATTCGGTGACCCGTAGTGGGAGAATCCTGTGCCCTTTCCATGTTTTCAATGACAAGTGGTAGTAAGGTATTGCCATTACTATGTTCAGATTTTGAAAGAGTATTTTCACTAACGACTGAAGGATGTTCCACATTTGGTAGTAAATCCTCCAATTTGTCATCTTCATCAAAAATGTATGTGTATGCCTGCATATTTTTGGCACTGGAGGTTCCTGCAGTTTGTGTAAAATCTTCACTTTCTTGGGCGCAAGTCCTAAAACCATTAAATAAATATATTTTGCATAGTTATTTATTTATTACAGAACGTCTTACCATCCGTCTAAGCTATTCGCAATTAGTTATTATAATAGGGTAAGAGTGAGTAAAGTAGAATAGAGAGGAAATGTACCGCGTTTGCGTTGAGAAAGAGTGGGAAACTGTTAGTAAAAAAAAAGCCTTAGGAGATTATATACACCAAGCCGGAATTCAAACCTTGACCTACCGCTCACCGGCAAACCAGAAAAACGTGTAATTTACTCGGCATGCATACTGATTAGGATTTATAATTACTAAACCATTACTTATAAATTGTATAGTAATATAATCAACTACTTAGATTTTGTGTATATTTAAGGACTATTTTAAACTTTAGGTAGCCAACAAACTCGATTAGAAAAACTAGCCATAATTTCCGTTTGGAAACAATTTAACGTGGCCACATTTTATGTACAAGACTGTGTGATACACGTTTTTTTACAATTTATTTATCAACATAAATGTATTTAGAATATTTTCAGATATTTTTTTAGAAAATAAACAAATAATATAAACCTAAATATACTTAAATAAATACAGAATACAAAAATTAGTTGTAATATTTTCAAACTACAGTCACCATTTAATTGATTCAAATTTGTTTCCGGTGAAATATGATTCTTCTTTCCGGATTCTCCGTCTCTTCTTTAAATCTCTGGATCGTTTTCTTCTTTTGCATACTTTACTTGGAAATGGACGAGGCTTAGGCATTTTGTACACAGTAAAATTCACATAAAAATTGATTGATATCAAGGGCGTAGTCAGGGGGGTAAGGGGGTGGCTTGCGGGTTTAAAAAAACGAAATGTTAAGAACAATATCTATATATGGCTTTATTTGTGGTTTAAACAATACCAAAATTAAGGTACAAGTGGTGACCTGGTGGTCTAGGGGTAAGGTGGGCTGGGAGTCCGGGGTTCAATCCTCGGTCCCGGCACAGATTTATCTGATTACCAAACCCTTCTTTCACCTCTGACAAGACGTGTCTTAATCACAACTTGTGATGTGTGGAGTGCCAGGCCTCCACCGTGGTTAGGATTCCACGTTATAACTGTAGGTCCTCCATTTCATCTCACAATCACCCTACCATTACACATTAGCGTAAGTGCGTATAACCCGAATGGGTAGTAAGACGCATTGCTAATAATAATAATAATAGTACAAGTACAAATTAGGGGGCTGTGTTACCATAAAAGCACTTCAGAGAGCATCTAGAGGTGTTTAATAATAATTTTTTCTAGCCTCCGGCAATTGGGTGATGTGCCCCCCCTCCCCCTCCACCCTGAAATTATTGGCTGGCTACGGTATTGATTAGTATAATTATATTTATACTGGTTAAATGGTAGCCTACGCTCAAACTAAATTATAAAACTAAGCAATGTCAAAGAATACTGGTAGCAATAGACTGTACGGCTTTCACACATTAAATAGCAAACATCACACATATAGCTAACAGGCAAGAACAGTCTAAAATATCATAATATTACTCTTCGTATGTTTTTGTACCTAAATAGTCAATATTGTTCTCAGCTGATTTTGAAAAGTTTGCTAGTGATCTTCACCCCCCTCGTTACTTCCCGCCCGCCCTCCCGCTGTCAATCAAACACAAGCGGTCACTCACTACCTCTGTTTGGATCTCAACGGTACGGCCCGGTTTGGCTGTATTTATTTCTGGGGAAATCACGTAATTTCTGGCAATTTCCTATCCAGTTTTTAAAATATGATAGTAACGATTGTATGAAAAACGTCAAATGAATCTATATTTATTACTAAATAAGGAGAATTAAATCTAATTTCAAAACACAAAGTAGTTTTCTATTATGAAATTTGTTTGTAAAAGAATGATAAAGTCTGCCATTGATTCAATCTCATTATTTATTATTTAAAAATTTAATAATTTGGAAAATATGCTAAAAACCGTGTCTAAAATATATTTACCATATAGTGCTATACTATCCTTACATCCATTTAAAAAAAAGTAAAGCTTTTACTTGTATTACTTAATATTTGGAGAAGAATTAGTATTACTAAGTTAAAATAAACATTATATTTATTCAAACAAAAAAATACGTAACGATTTTGCTCTATTATAACTTATTTTAATGTTTTTATTTTATTAAAAAGGCCCACAACCATAAAAATAATAACATATAAAAAAATATGATCACCCTTGCACAGCCTTAAGGCCCCCTTACACGCTCATCATTATAGAAGTAATATTATTCTGTCGATATATTGCGTGAAAATGATTCGACCTTAGACGGTCAATATTATTGTGCAATTGTTCAGTCTGGATTGGCAACTTGTTCGAGAAGTATTTCGCGAAATAAGCTTCATTTTTCTTCTTCTTATTATTATTATTATTAGCACAGCGTCTTACTACCCATTCGGGTTATACGCACTTACGCTAATGTGTAATGGTAGGGTGATTGTGAGATGAAATGAAGGACCTACAGTTTAACGTGGAATCCGAACCACGGTGGAGGCCTGGCATTCCCCACATTCACAAGATGTTTCATTTTTTCTTATCACGGTTCATATGTTCCTCTGATTTTATTTTTTCACATTGATTTACAAGTCTTACAAATCAAATGATTACAATACATACTCATATATCTGGCATTCTTTATTTATTACTGAATGTGAGGAATACCAGGCCTCCACCGTGGTTCGGATTCCACGTTAAACTGTAGGTCCTCTCATTTCATCTCACAATCACCCTACCATTACACATTAGCGTAAGTGCGTATAACCCGAACTGGTAGTAAGACGCGGTGCTAATAGTAATTATTTATTTATTACTACATATAAGCCTACACCAGACAAATAAAATAGTTTTTGTTAACTTTATGCATTTAAATAGACATTTTATTTCCTCTTCTTTGTTTGTTCCTGTTTTCTCAGAAACAGACATTGCCAGTAATTTAGGTTAGAGAAATTAGAACCACTAAGAGGGATATATTACGCAATAACCACCTCACACGATTCAATAATATTGTCGAAGCTTCAATACCCTTACACGGTCAATATTATTGTGCAATAATCCATTAGTGTAATTAGTAGTTAAAGCGTATAACCCGAACGGGTAGTAAGACGCGGTGCTAATATTATTATTATTATTATTGGCAGAGGTCAGAGTCAATGATGGAGCGAACGTAGGTCAGTTTTCCTGAGGTATATGAAGACATCACAGGGAAAGCTGGAGAAAGCATTCAACAAACGACAGCGACTGATCATTCACCTTCACTTACGATAGAACTCACAACAATGAAAAATGTTGTGCGGGGGGGAAATACAAATCTCACCACATCGAAGATGTATTTAAACGGCTGTATCACCTGACAGAAGAATAACAAACCAGCCCGTTGGCACCCTTAAAGCCCCCTCGTTAACAAACTTATAAACAAGCTGTACTTTAATATTTGATAGTCAAGTCCTAGAACCGTAACTCTCTTCTTCCGATAGAGGTCAAGGTCAAAACTTAAGGAGCGTAGAGAAGGACTCAGATAAAACAATATTCTAATAGGAATCCATGTCCTCCGAAACCATCTCGAGTCAGACAAGGTAATTGACTGGGGAAGTCTGATATCATTCCATTGAAATAAGCAAACATTTAGAAATTCCCACACGTTGAAAGAAAAATGTGCTGGCGCTACTTTCTGTTGCGCCCACATTTGCTGACGTGTGATAAGTGACACATCTTGTAACCACTCCGGCACAACTTCTTCCAGTAATATTCTGTAAATGTGTCCACTAAAACGAGGTGGCAGGAGATAAGGTCCTATCACATTATCTCTGATGATACCCGGTCATACATTCACAGCAAACCTCTCTTGGTGATTGCGAGCAACGATAGCATGGGGGCTCTGTTCAGTTCAAACATGGCGGCAGGAGATAAGGTCCTATCACATTATCTCTGATGATACCCGGTCATACATTAACAGCAAATCCTCTCTTGGTGATTACGAACAACGATAGCATAGGGGTTCTGTTCAGTCCAAACATGGTGGCAGGAGGTAAGGTCCTATCACATTATCACTGATGATACCCAGTCATACATTCACAGCAAACCTCTCTTGGTGATTGCGAGCAACGATAGCTTGGGGGTTTTGTTCAGTTCAAACATGGCGGCAGGAGGTAAGGTCCTATCACATTATCTCTGATGATACGCGGTCAAACATTCACAGCAAACCTCTCTTGGTGATTGTGAGCAACGATAGCATAGGGGTTCTGTTCAGTCCAAACATGGTGGCATGGAGATAAGGTCCTATCACATTATCTCTGATGATACCCGGTCATACATTCACAGCAAACCTCTCTTGGTGATTGCGAGCAACGATAGCTTGGTGGCTCTGTTCAGTTCAAACATGGTGGCAGGAGGTAAGGTCCTATCACATTATCTTTGATGATACGCGGTCAAACATTCACAGCAAACCTCTCTTGGTGATTGCGAGCAACGGTAGCATGGGGGCTCTGTTCAGTTCAAACATGGTTGGCAGGAGATAAGGTCCTATCACATTATCTCTGATGATACCCGGTCATACATTCACAGCAAACCTCTCTTGGTGATTGCAAGCAACGATAGCATGGGGGCTCTGTTCAGTCCAAACATGGTGGCAGGAGATAAGGTCCTATCACATTATCGCTGATGGTATCAAGTCATACATTCACAGCCAACCTCTCTTGGTGGTTGCGAGCAACGATAATATGGGAGCTCTGTTCAGTCCAAACATGGTGGCAAGAGTTAAGGTCCTATCTCATTATCGCTGATGATACCCGGTCATACATTCACAGCAAACTTCTCTTGGTGATTGCAAGCAACGATAGCATGGGGGCTCTGTTCAGTCCAAACATGGCTGCTAAGACAATCTAAGAAACCATATCTGGTGAACAGTATTGTACTAAAAAAATTGATCTCGTTCAGAAAACGCTGCAAAATCCAGTGATGGTATCTGCGGATGGGATTAGATGTTAAGCTACTGTCGTGTGATTTGAGCTAGTAGGGGAAGAGCAAAGGATGCTTATTTCAGTGGAATGGTATCAGACTTATCCCCATCTTCAATGGCCTCGATTGACATTGGAGGACATGGATGCTTTACCTGTTTCACTCTATACACTCTTTAAGTTTTGACCTAACCTCTTGAATCACCCTGTATATAGATAATATAATTAAGATTATGTCCACCCACTTTGGTAGCCACATGGCTTAAAGCGCTATTTTTGCAATAGATTAGACTGCTGAAGACGGAGAGATAGGGGTTCGATACTGGCCGGGTGTACTGAGTGTGGTTTTACTTAAATGGTTTTCTACTCTCCCTTCACTCAAATGCGAGTACATTTCCTCTAAATGAAACCTTTCCTATTCTTAACACATGAGTGCAATTGGTATATAAGCGTATAACCCAAATGGGTGCGAAAAAGATATTGTTAAAATAATATACAAAATACTACTCGGCCCTGCGTTAGTGATTCACTCATTTCTCTTGGTGCATAGCTTACATAACAAGCAACACTTAATTATACTTTTTACTCGCTCTAAAAAATATTCAGTGTAGATAATTTAATTACTTCAAGCACAGTTGCTGAAATTATCCAACGCTCGTGCATTTTAAGTCAGTTGATGTAATTAATTGCGCAAGTTTAATGGGTGATGTGAGTACCTTAAGATGAGTGCTTACTAATTTCTTCGGACAAATAAAGTTACTAGAACTCGGGTGCTTATCCACAAATTTACATATGGCTCTCATCAATATAGAGGTAAGGGGTACATATCCCTGTGAAATTAAAAAACTAATTTTAAAAAGTTGTAAGATTTAAAATAAATATAAGATTGGCTGATTTTACTTGAGGTTTCACGCAAAATGTCAATAATAAGATATTTCTAGTTTGTGTTGCAAATAATCGTGGGCTTAAATATTATATTCTTGCCTGCGTGTGAATTTCCGCAACATTCTATCAGATTCCGCTCCCAATTTTCGGAGAACGTGTGACTGACTAATCAAGCTTTAGCCGAGCAATATATTGACTTAAGCGATTTTTCGCCTGTGTACCTACGGATATCTTTCATTTATAGCACCAACATAATTTAAACCCCTGCCCTTATAAACCTCTTACCCGCCTCGGTGGCGTAGTTGGCTAACGCGCTAGTCGTGTTGAGCTCGACTGCTGAGGACGGGGAGATCGAGGTTCGAATCTCGGTCGGGTGAACTGGGGGTGGTTTTTTCTAAATGGTTTTCCACTCTCCCGCCACATAAATGCGGATTCACTTCCTCTAACTCAACCTTCCCAATTCCTAATCCATTAGCGTAATTAGTACTTAAAGCGTATAACCCGAACGGGTAGTAAGACGCGGTGCTAAATAATAATAATATAAACCTCTCTTTGACCTCCAAAGGTTGGTAAATCAAGTGCCCCCTTCCACCCTCTTTACCAATCAAAAATATTGTTATTAATAATAGTAATAATCTTATTTCATCCCGGGTATGACCTTGAACGTATTCAAAAGTTTCACTGCACTGCGAGCTGTTAAGCTATGTGTGACTCGTTATAATACACACGAGGCTGTTTTATTGCTCGTTAAAAGTCACTATCAGTGTTTGGTTTACGTTCAAGCTTGTGATTATTGTTTTGTTTAGTAAATTAGAGCGCATACATTATTTTTGTTTAGCGAATTAGAGCACTCAAATGGTTCTTGTTGTGTTTAGAGAATGAGAGCACTCTTATTGGTCTTATTGTTGTGTTTAGTGAACTAGGACACTCACATTGTTATTATTGTTGTGTTTAGCGAGAGAGGGCACTCACATTGGTATTATTGATGTGTTTAGCGAGATAGGGCACTCACATTGGTATTATTGTTGTGTTTAAAAACTACGGTACCCATATTGGTCTTATTGTTGTGTTTAGTGAGAGAGGGTACACACACTGGTATTATTGTTGTGTTTAGCGAGATAGGGCACACATACTAGTATTATTGTTGTGTTTAGTGAGATAGGGCACACACTGGTATTATTGTTGTGTTTAGTGAGAGAGGGCACACACACTGGTATTATTGTTGTGTTTAGCGAGATAGCGCACTCACACTGGTATTATTGTTGTGTTTAGTGAGAGAGGGCACTCACATTGGTATTATTGTTGTGTTTAGTGAGATAGGCACACACACTGGTATTATTGTTGTGTTTAGCGAGATAGGGCACACATTGGTATTATTGTTGTGCTTAGCGAGATAGCGCACTCACACTGGTATTATTGTTGTGTTTAGTGAGAGAGGGCACTCACACTGGTATTATTGTTGTGTTTAGTGAGAGAGGGCACTCACATTGGTATTATTGTTGTGTTTAAAAACTACGGCACCCATATTGGTATTATTGTTGTGTTTAGTGAGAGAGGGTACACACACTGGTATTATTGTTGTGTTTAACGAGATAGCGCACTCACACTGGTATTATTGTTGTGTTTAGCGAGATAGCGCACTCACACTGGTATTATTGTTGTGTTTAGTCGAGATAGGGCACACACATTGGTATTATTGTTGTGTTTAGCGAGATAGGGCACACATTGGTATTATTGTTGTGTTTAGTGAGAGAGGGAACTCACATTGGTATTATTGTTGTGTTTAGTGAGAGAGGGCACTCTCATTGGTATTATTGTTGTGTTTAAAAACTACGGCACCCATATTGGTATTATTGTTGTGTTTAAAAACTACGGCACCCATATTGGTCTTATTGGCTGTGTTTAGGGAGCCAGTGGACTCATATTCGTTCCACGGCTATGTCATGCTCAGGACACTGTTAGCTTATTGACATTCTTGACACTAAACCTGGATCTTCGCTTTTCAAGTGTCTCTTTCACACCAATCCCTTGCTGTGAGTCATTCCAAAACAAACGGAAAAGAATCCCAATCTTTCAGTGGAGGGCGTGTTGCAAATCGATGTACAAAATTGCACGGTTATAAAGTCATTCCGTTATAGTTCTAAAAAAAAGTATCCCTACATTATCCTCTGGTTTATTATATTCGAACAATTCATCTCTCAAGATCGATTCTTTATAACAAACCAAACAACAAATTTAGCTCAACGAACTTTTGCCTGGTGCTTAGTTCGCGAATGAGGATACAAAAAACTTTATTTTAAGGAGAACAGAATAAATTATTTTCAATTTGCATGTTAAAACTTCCATTATATTGCCTGTAGGTTATGGTGTGTCGCCACCCCATTTGACAAAGTCACCTATTTCAAGATGTTAAGTATCAGACGACGTTCGTTTTGTTACATTTTCGGCTTTTTGTTTATTGTTGTGAAGAGTCGCGCTTTGAAAAAAAAAGTAATCAAATTTTGAAAAAACAAAAAAAAAATCCTTTATATATCTCGATACATAGTTACATTGCTCTTAGCTCTGTAAGTAACATGTCTGCCTGCTACGTTATGGGTTCTGGAATCGATTCTTGGCGTTGCTGGAAAATCAATCACTGATTGTAGTGCGGGTTTCCCCTTTAACCGTGATAACTCAATGTCTGGGTTTTTTTAGGCACCGCGTCTTGATAACCGTTCGGGTTAAACGCCTATGTGTTAATTACACTAGTGGTTTAGGGATTAGGAAGGTTTAATTGAGATGAAGTGCACCCGCAGTTGCATGGAATAAGATTTGGGAAACCATTTAGGGAAAACCAACATTAGTGCACCCGACCGGGATCGAACCCCGATATTCCCGTCTTCAGCAGTCTAGTCCGGGGGTTGTTTCTGTTCTGAGTTAAGTTAGTTTAAAAGTATTTTGCTGATAAAATTAGCTGCGAAAAATGTGTATTTCCCATCAAAGTATTGCCTACTGCCCTTTTATAACCTAAAAAGATTTAAAATATCGATATTTAAGTATATTTTGTAAATAATTCTAGCTTGGTATGAGATGGCATAAAATTAGGTCAATATAGTAGGAATAAGTGGACCTGATTGATGAAATGTCTAGGTAGGTCCATATGTTGGCTAGGTACACTTGCTTCACTAAAGGTTTGACCAAGTTTATTAATGTTTTATATTTTATATTATGTTTCATACAGTTTATATTTTGATTTGAACGAAAATTCTTAAACTGATTGTTCTTTACCTAATGTAACCCACCTTAAAACTTTTTTTGAAACTTATTTTCTAGCGTTTGTTATCCGTGAACATTATGTTCACCTTGAAATATAACATTCTTACCTTGACAGATTACACTACATCCCTGTCATTTAATCTGCACCTTAGTGGAACTAAGCAAAGTAAGCTTTCACCGTTCAAGGTAAACTATGATTACACTTCATGACATCAACTGAGAGTCACGTGTTTTTTTAATTGATTTATTACCACCCGTCTGTCATATTCATTGGGTTAGAAATGAGGAAGATAAAATTGAGATAATGTATTCACATTTGCGTAGAGGGTAGGTAGGAAACCATTTGGGGAAAAAACTTTCAGTACACCCGAACGGGATTCGAATCTTGACTTCACAAACCAGACTTTATGTTAAGTCCAAGGGCCCACCAATAGAGTAGGGCTGTAATAACGGATACACTGGGGGAAGCTAAGAAAAAAATAAAGTTAAGGGGACACCCAAAAACCACGTAACGCTTTTTTTTTCTTCTAGTTTATTTCTACCCCTCCCAACTCTCATGTTATACCATGAAGACATTTAACCTGACCCCTCCCCCTTCAAACCTGTGTTACGTAACTTTCCACAACACGAGTGAATGTTATTTCAAGGGGAAGATTGAGGGACTCGAATACAACACAGAATCCATTTTAATTTCTGAATCTGAAATAATTTCGAAGAATTTTTACAACATTACCCTATTAATTTTACTCATGAACAAAAATACTTTTTTTAACATATTATTATTATTATCATCACCGCGTCTTACTACCCGTTCGGGTTATACGCACTTACGCTAATCTGTAATGGTACAGTGATTGTGAGATGAAATGGAGGGCCTGCAGTTTTAACGTGGAATCCGAACCACGGTGGAGGCCTGGCATTCCCCACATTAACAAGTTGTGATTAATACATATCTTGTCAGAGGTGAAGGAAGGGTTTGGTAATCAGATAAATCTGTGCCGGGACCGAGGATTGAACCCCGGACCCCAGCACAGAAGTCTGACACCTTACCCCTAGACCACTAGGTCACTACTTAAACATTATAATTTAAGAATATAAGTGTTAGATAACACTTCGATGTACCCCCTTTTCCCCCGCATGTAACACCATGTATACACTAAAGCTCCCCCCCCCCTCTTAAAAGCGTTACGTGGTTTATAGATGACCCTTAACTCCAATTTTCCTAAGAAGTGCTTTATAAAAAAATATAAATAAAAAACTGTATTCTCAGCCAAAATTGACAACACTTGCAGCTGCGGATAGTTACTTGACGTATGAATACGTGAAAACAGACATTTTATAAATTTTCTATAGGTCATATTAAAGGCCCTTCCTTTGAAAATTGGACTATAACGTTGATTACCCTTTAAAAAGAAACAGATATGTATGATGTTTCCTCTAACCTTCTCGACGGGCAGTCGAAACTCATGACCTTCTGCGTATCCGCAATCCGTGAGAAGGGGCTCTTCCGCATCGTCGACATTCCCGGAAAAGCAAGGTTCCTCTAAACCTTCCGACTGTCTGAGGGCCTCGTAGCCCCTTTCGACGACCCGCGACCGCACCATGACGGTTCTCTAGACACCGCGCGCCTCCCTGACAGCGATCACCGCGAGTGTTGTAGACTCGTCGTACTTACTGTCCCGCCATGAGCTCTCGGTGGCCTTTAGCAGCACACTCAGGTTACTTCTCTCTCTAAACGACTGGATCCAAGCGTGGAAAGGTACTTTCACCCGTGGACTGGTTCGACCCGTCTGCGGTTAAAGGACTAGACTAATTCTTCGATTTGTTTACAAAAGGACATTTGAAACCCCTTTTAGAAAATACGAATCATTTGTTACGGTCAGCATTGATAACATTTCACTAAATCATTAGAGTTGTTTTATAGATTGATAGTGTTTATCAAAAGTAACAAATGCAAATCACATGACTTAACGAATCAATAATTGAAAATAGATCTAGTAACTTTCTTAGTTGTCAGATAATGTCGATTCGTGAGAAATATATATATATATATATATAATCCGATTTAAATAGAAGGAAACTTTTTTGACGGTTATAAAAGTTACTTAAACAAATCCGCCTCGGTGGCGTAGTTGGCTAACACGCTTGTCGTGTTGAGCTCGACTGCTGAGGACGTGGAGATCGAGGTTCGAATCTCGGTCGGGTGAACTGGGGGTGGTTTTTCCTAAAAGGTTTTCCACTCTCCCTCCACGCAAATGCGGATTCACTTCCTCTAATTCAACCTTCCCAATTCCTAATCCATTAGCGTAATTAGTACTTAAAGCGTATAACCCGAACGGTTAGTAAGACGCGGTGCTAAATATTATTATTACTAAAACAATTTACATACTTAATTCCACGTGGTCTGAAACGGTCACAAGTCATGGATACTATAAATACCTAAGTAATCACTACCCTAATAATAAATAAGAATGTTATAAATGTTGATACTAAAAAAAATATGTGTTTTTAGAAGTTCCTTTCTACAAAAATAACCGACTATATGTTTTTATTTGCTGCGTTACAGTGTTTACACAATTACAAGTATAATGGGATATTTCAATCAAACTTAGTATAGTAGTAGTTTAATGTGCAACACATGCTATATTACCCGTCCGGGCTGTTAACATGTTTACACTTATAATCTACACATTACAGAGCTTGTATTTAGAAGAAATGTACCCGTATTTGCGTGGAAGAAGCCTGTGAAACTATTTAGAAAATTACACCCTGTCATAGGCCTGCACACTCACGGATTGTTATAAGGGGGTCCCAGTGGGCCTCTTACCTGTTGGTATATCTAGCCCCGTGGTGTAATGGTCAGTGCATCTGGCTAAGAGCCCAGCTCAACTCCGGGCTGGTACATTGGATATTTTTCTCTAGAGGTGAATTATCCCTATGGACACCAGGGGTTGATAAATTAGACTTAAGTTAGGTTTAAGACTCCCACTGGTTACACTCCTCCATAATCACTATCATCACATCATTTCATAGTGGGTCCGACGGTCCGTGTAGACAACCTCCTATGGCAACGCTCTCTGCCACCAGAACGGCTAATAGTCTAAACATATGGCGAGTGAACCTGTGTGTTATGTCCCTCCCTCCCAGTCAGTAATGCCATACACTTAAAATAAAATTTTAAAAAAACCTGTTAGTATGAGAGTTACTCATAATACAATATAAATCCTCATATTTTTACTGTAGTAGCAATAAATAACCCTATTTAATTTTAGATTATAATTTTAATTGTTTTTAACATAAGCATATCTAAATTATTAGTAAATACTCACCCAATTTGTGTACAACATGTGCACAAAGCTCTAGTCATTAGTCACACTTCCTAACTTAATTTACATTCCTATTGTAAATGAAAGTAGCATGTGCCTATTTTCTTAGTGACTATGTGAAAATTTTAGAAACTTGATCAAATTCTGACTTTTCCATGAATTTTTTCTGAGTAAGTAAATTCCCTGTTTTCCAGATCGCTGGACACCCTGCAGGTTTATCTGGACTAAAAGTTCACTGTTGTAAACATGTTTCAAATGTTTTATAGTTAATTGTGTAATTTCCAGACTATTGGATTTTCATTAATCCAGATGGCACCCTGTCCTAGTTAAGCCGTATTAACAAGGTCACACTGTATATTTCGGTGGTAAAAATTGATTTTCTCCAAGAGGCAATCATTATCTCTTTGTCCAATGGCAGCAGTGTAAAGTGTGAACTGTGTTCTTGTCATTATAAAAGCCATACTGTGTTTGTCCCTTTTATATGTTTTCTATACACCTTTCCTTTACCATCTTCCAAATATAATTACCCCATAAAATGAAAAGAGGTTTCCCTTATACTCATATACTGTATACCCTATATAACCCTAAGTTAAATATTTTGATGGGATCCACAAAAAAATAAATATTGCCAATGGTCAAACTGTTTGACATCGCTAAAATTGTTAAGCTAGCCCTGCATACTATCTATATATTGATTGCTTGTTTAAAATAGATCAAAAAATTTTGATCATGAACTTGTTAAGCATAAATAAATGAGTTTAGAGAGTTCAATAACAATTTGATAATTTGTTGAAACTGAAAGTAAAGAATTATTTAGTCGTTTAAAAATATAAAAATTTATTTTGACTTTGAGCTTCGGATAATTTTATTAAGTATTGAAATAGTGAGAATAATAAATAAAACACTTAATTAAGATAAACCCTTCACAAATAAAAGGAAGCAAATTGTTCCTTAGCAATCAATATAAAATACTCTCTCAATTTTTTGATGTAATGGAGGGGAGGACATACAAATATAGTAAAAATCATGGATAGTAAAATATAAGCCATTTTTGTGTATATTCACTCAATGAATCAATGAAAGAAGTATGCCATCTTTTTTTATTTTTGTGATTTTTTTTTCTCCGAGGGTTGTATGTAATTGCCGTATCAAGCAACATTTTTGGCATGTTGCTGGTTGAACCATAATAACATTGCTTTGTCCAGTTCAACATAAGTTGACTGTTTCATTGATTTACGTTTATCTAAGCCCCACGAAGTAACCGCGCTACTAATATACACAACAGTTCATTCTCCTTCATAGTATCACATACTGTTTTGTTCACCGATCCCATAAGTTAATGAAACTTGTTTCACTGCACTGCCATTTTCTAACATTTTAATAATTTCTCATTTTTGCATACTTAGAATAGCCTACAACACATAAAAATACTGTACTGTTAAGAGCGTGGCTTGTGAGTGATGCGTATGGTGCAGATAGAGACAGAAACATAAGTTGTGACATTGCCAGATTGCTTACGCTGGAAGACGTACGAAGGTCTCGGCCTCTTTCTTTTTCAGAGACTACCACGCATGCGCATTTATAACATATTCGTTGGTATATCGTTTGTGATATATTTACACTTATAGTATGCAAAAAAATACGAGACGAGAATATTTCCACGTTTAAGCCGCAGACCGGCTGATCCGCCCCCGGCTAATTGAAAGCCTATTGTATTAATATTTGAAAAAGTTCAAATTTTAAGCGCTATTGCAAGTATATAAAATTTATTCATTAAATTTAAAAAAACTTTTGAAACAAGTTTTTTTAAATAAAACCCTGCACAAGACATCAGATAAAAAGGAAGACAATTAATTTACCCCTAAACTGAATGTATATTTACATAATAAAACAAGTTACCTTGCTATGATTTCGATAGCTACTAAAAATGAATGTGAACAAAATTGAAATCTAAGAATGAAAATCAATGAGATAGTTTTAACTTAGAATGAACTTACTTTACATCCATTACTGTTTCCAGCCTGTGGCCCCACGTCAGTTTTTTATTTGTCATATATTTCCCACTACCAGCTGGCTAGGACTGTTGTAGCTTCATATGTCTTATAATCCAACTTGAGACTAAGACAAGCACAACAGCCAGTCCCCAGCCATTAATTCACCAATGATACACATTGCAATTCATTGTTATTACAGTAACATCTGTATGGAGGGGACATTCTAATTAATTAAAATTAGTTGTTGCTGCAACATAAAGCGCTACTGTGTGTCCGATGGCTGTGGTATTTGATAGCTCCCGATACGCTCATATGTAGCCGACTATTCCACACATCCATAATAGACTCTGCCTTAAGCCTTTAGTGAAGAATGACCTTAAGCATGGGACAAACCTTGTATAGATCAGTGGTAGAGCATTGGCACACTAAGCCAAAAGTTCTGAGATCGATTCCTGTGTCCAGTGCTCATTTTGAAACTATTTTAAATTAACTGAAGCTTAATCATTTTTTAGATTTGGATTTGGGATTTGTAGGTAAAATGAAAATTCTGATTTATTCTGTAATTAATAATTAGCAAAATTTTACTGAAAAATGTTTAACAATGAGATGGCTAAATGATTTTACAAATGAAACATAAGAGGCATAAATTTGATGGATTTTTTTTCTTTCTCTAGGTGAGCTTTCTTTCTTCACTTTTCACTTAGTTTATCTCTTACTTTATTTTTTCATTATTGTAAAGCCAGGAGATAACAGAAATTAAAATTGATTATATATTACATCTCATGTTCACATAATTCCTTTGACCATAAAATTAAACGATTTAACAATTTATTATTGTGGCTGAAATTAATCACTCAACATTAAAAGTTTTATGACAACATATTTTTGACCTAAGAAAAGTAATAAATTGCTCATTTAAAAGTTGATGATTAAAGTCATCATTTGTTTCCAGCCTGTGACACTTAGTTCAGTAAAATAACCATCTTCCTCTATCCTTACACCATTCTTCTCCTCTCACTTGCAAACTTTTTGTTATGATTTGAGTTAAGGTTTAAAAAAAAAAAAAAATTGTAGGTGTGAGCGCATTTATATTCTAGCTAAGCTATACTGGAATTAATAACAGGTGAACTATATCATTAACAAGTAAAATATATCAAGCCCCTGCTTAGTAAACAGTCCAGATATTTAATTGTTTATTGAATAATGCCCATCTACTCCCGTGACTAATTTTTTACTTTATTTATTGATTTGAGATATTTAACGTGCACTTTCTGAATCAACTGATTATATCAGCACACGTGAATTTCTATGAGCAAGAGGGAAAGGGGCCTATCAATTTTGCCCGAAAATATATTCTCACATTCGTGCCACAATCAGCATTGGACTGACAGCTTTACTTCCCCTCCAAAGATTTTCATCGCTAAAAAAAATTCCCCGACCAGGAATTGGGTTTGAACCCGCACACATAAGGCCCTGAGACAATCACTTTATACCAATACCAATGAAGTTGACTTGACATAATTTATGTAATCACAGCCTTTCTTTTAGAACAGACTCCAAACTGAATCGACAATTTTTCACTTGCATATTAAAAAGCGCAGTTATTTATTTTAAATTTTGACACAAAATTAAGCAGTGTTTCATATTTATTTCTAAAGTTATATGTTTTATAAATAAAATAAAACATATATTTTGACAATTTTAGCACATATAAAATACAATTTCCTATATTCTAAACAAATATAAATATGAGTCTCAGTAATTAAGCTTTATTAAATGATTTACATCAGTAAAATTATTTGTATAATATAAACATTTGAGAGAAAATATATATAAATATAAATTTTAGTCAAATTTACCATAAGAAGGTATCACTAATAAAGATGTAAACATCAACTTACATTTAGGCAAGAACTAATATGAATCTATTTGACTTATTTTGAAGCTTGATAATAGATTAATATTAATCACCTGTGAAGTTATATAAGGTGATCTTTTATTATAGTTGTAAGACAGACGACCTGCTTGTCGCTGCCAATTAATACACTATGAAATGCTTATGTATGCCGATTGTAAAGTAAATAATTTCGGAATCCCCTCGTCATTAATAAACCATATTTCAGAGGAATTATAGTCATCCTTAGATTAATATACTACAAATTATAACACAAACTTAACTGGGAATATTTCTAGTTAAGTGTATACAGGACACTTCAACATCATTAAATAGAACCATGTGTTCTTTTTTTAGTAGAAAAGAGATATTTTAAATGAAATACATATGAAATTATTTGTATGCGCTTTGAGACTGTCCAAATTTTTACCAACAAATAAATATTTCATTCGATAACTTTATCCAAACATTTGCTTATAATAAAGGTATGTAAGCAAATTAAGAGAAGCAATGTTTTAATAACATCTAGAAGCATAGAATTAAACTGAAGTCATCAATAGGGTTAAAAGCTAATAAAGGCTTGGACCAATGTGTCTTAAAGATAAATTTAGTTGTGGTTTTTTAACCGGACTTTGAAATTAGTGTAGAATTTTATCTTTTTTTTAAAAATGAAATGGAGCTGTACCAACAAATGAGAAAGTCAGACACTACATCCCATTAAACTACTCGAAAGAAAATTTTCTAGGGCAAAGCAGAAGCAGACATATGTGGAGCAGAGATTATTCAGAATACTAACAGAAAGTTTAAACTACCCAAGTGACGCCACACCACGCTTTCTAAAAGTTGGTATTTCTCAGAAAACCTTTTTCGAGACGCCATGCTTCCCAGCTTTTTAAATTTGCAGAAAAATATTTCTGAAATGACTGTGCATAAAACTATCATTTCATTTTGTATTTATTTCCATAACAACAAATACTTTCACTGCCATTGGTGCTTTAATTTCGATGAGTGCAAACATATTTACTTTGGTGTGTCTCTCCTTAGAAAGTTAAAGATGAAATAACGTCTACAGAGAGGTAAGTACTGAGGACTTAGATCCGGAGTCTGCAGACCAGTGGTTTCCAACCACTTCCAGTTGATGCCCCCCTTGTTAGATAATCAACCCAACACCCCCCTTTCCCATATTTTTGGGAATGGTTTTTTAAAATACATTTTAGTCACTTCTTTATTCTATACTGGCAGAAAATTGGTATGTAAAATTACTGAAAATTAGTGTGATGATTGACAATTTTGTTTTAATAAATTCTCGATTATTGGGCTTTATATCAACAAGTCAATCACGCTGTTTGGTTTTTCATGAGGGTCAGAGTTGAAGACTCGGTGGTGTTGCACATGGCCACAATGGTAAATTAGGAGGGGGTTAAAAAGGAAAACTGTGGGGAAAATTCAAGGCTTGAAAATAAACAAGAGCGTGCACAAGTCTTAATTCTTTGGTTGGTCATCTAATTTTTTTACAATTGGTAGGTAGTGTTGCCAATACTGCAAGAAAAAATTACTTTCATTACTTTATTTCCAAATTAGTCTCTCCAACCTCAAGGTGGTTAACTACTGCTGTTATTGTGGAGTCAATCTCATACAGACCACTATGCACCTTAGAGATAACAAGTCTTTAGACAGGCCTCAACACAATTTCAAACAATTATATGTTATCTATTTTCTTTATTTTATTATAAATAACAAACTATGTAAATTTAAAATGCTCTCTGGCTGCGAAAGATCTGTTAATATAGAAATGACAGCATTGATGACTACTTAGGTCTCATATTAATGACTTATTAATTTATTATCTAAAATGATTTCAGTGAGCCCTTTAAATGAGAAAAATTAGTGTGTTTTTTTATTGAAATACAACTTTATTAGATTTGAACATGGCTGATCATTCTACAGACACAACAACCAAGCGCAAGATAATTAATTTACCACATACATTAATTTGTATGAAGCGCTTTTTAAATTCCAAATGAATGTAGATTCACAAGATGATATAAAATGTCAACATTTAGGAACTATTTTTGACAATTTTAAAATTGATGTTAATAAAATAAGAAATGAGGGTGGAAAAGCAAATTAAGATGTTTAGGTATGATTTTAAGAGACAGCCTTGTGAGTTTAAGGTGGGGATGTAGGGACGTGAGAAAAGTGTTTTTAGTTTTTATATCAAAAAGTGTGTTGATCAAAATAGATCAAATATTGCTTTATAAACAGTTTAATTTGCTTCACATGGTGACCTAAACACTTGTTGAATATCTGTCAAGGGTGTCCTAAATTTAATGACAGCCTTTTTTTTTTTTTCCTTTAAAAGTTTGTCATCTAATGCTGCTATGCTCTTGACAGATATTCAACAACCATTGACATCACCATGCGAAGAAAATTAAACTCTATATTTGTTGTACTGAAGCAATATTACATTAATTTTGGCCAAAAAAAATGTTTTGCTATAAAAATATTAACACTGACCTTTCCTCATGTTCCTACATACCCACATTTATTATTTTCTAATATTATTCAAATTCAGAATATGTCTATAGATAAAATAAAGATTCCATAATTGAGATTCAGGAAACAAAAATAGAAAAAATTGACTCAACCCAATTCTAGCTGAAACATAAGATCCAGCTTCAATGTGTTTGTAAGCGTGAATGTGAAAGTTTACAAATAGAACTGAAAGTTTATATTTGAAAAAATAAAGAAAAGTAATATAAAGAAATTTTGTAGCATCATTTGAAATTAAAAAAGTTTTGAATAAAAATCTAAGAATGTATAATAAAAAAAGTATTGATCAAATATGGCTGAGTCTCACTTTTATCAAATCTTGCATAATCAATGGCCAAAGTTTGGAATGATATATTTAAAATGCAGAAACACTATTAAAACATCTCATAGCCGTTCTTGTTAAATGTTTAAGGAAACCTCTTAACTTTAAGGTTTGTTTGAATGCATGATAAAAGGAACAATAGAGTAATAAACACAAAAAGAACAAACATAATACAAATTGCAACATGAAAAGGGAAATAAAGTTCACATTTTTACAAGTTCTGTCTGGCTACCTCTTGTCACTGCCCCAAAACTAGAGTGACTAGACAAAATAAAATAAGTCAAGGGAAGGAGTGTTTCCTTTGAAAACTTGTAATAGCCTCAAACTAATGTCCTTCAATAATAAACATACTTAAGTAAATCAGTAAGTGGGAAATTTAAAATGGTTATTCTTTAAATGGAGCCTAGTATATTCAAGAAAGTAGCAAGCTTACCTTGCATTATTCCACTATGGGTCATCTTATAGGATAAGCTCATAGTGTAATCTGTCAAAGTGAGACTGATACCTTTCAGGGTAAACTAAGCGAATAAGCAAAGTTTATTTTACGTTTGTACAGTTTGTTTACATTTTCCTTTACCTTCTCATAGTCAACTTGCAAAAATTAATAGATTTAAGAAATAAATACTAAAGGTTTTTTTTGGCACCTTTGTCACAATGTTACTATCTTTTACGTTAAAGATTGTGTAGATATTAACTACAGAGTCAAGCATATTTTACTAGGTCCAATATTTTAATTATTTATATATAAAACATCTTTCTGAATAAATGAAAACAATACCAAGATATAACTAGATTCAAAATATATATATTTAATATTATTGATCTAGAAAACAGTTGTAAAAAATAATAAACATAAGTAGCAGGTATTGAAGCCTGCACACCCCCCTGGCTCTGAAGTGTTCAGTTCACACACAAAATTAATCCGCAGATTCTGCACCAATTTTCGCTGGAGGCTCATCTTCAGAAGGATTTCCCTTCCTCTTTCTGTCACCAAAATTTCTACCGCCCCCCCTACCTCCTCGGAATCTACCACCTCTACCTGTAACCGAGAAGAAACACCATTAAAATTACTTCTTGGAACAATAAAAAGATTAAAATTAGCCAACAGTTTGAGCAATGAAATAAATACTTATTCCTCAGTTGAAAAGACCATGTAGCACATATACATTTCACACCTCGCTTAAAAAGAACTGTCATTACAAATATGTAATAAACTCTACACTTATTAATTGATCGCAAACCTTTTATATTTTTATGATAGCCCACTTTTACCATCAAAATATGTAACATATTATAATAATAACAGGATGGCTAAAAAACATATTTTACAAAATTCCCCAACTTTTCCAGGCAACATTTTTCAATTTTCCCCGACTACTTTTTTCCAGTTTTAATGGTGGATGATGACTTGTTATTGATCACATATTAAAAAAGTTTGTATCTACTAAACATAAACAGTTTTATCAGTTATTTTAAAAATTAAAATGTTATTTTAGTTAGGTATTATTAACTTTAGTTTTAGTGTTTGGTTGTGAAGTTAATGGGATATTTTAGATATATTTTTTAATTCTCTGATTTTTCCTTATTTTTAGTTAAATTCCCTGACATTTCCCCGTTTTCCAAAAATTCTTTGACTTATCCAGGTTTTCCCTGTCTGTAGCCACCATGAATAACAATGTCCCCCACCCATTTTATTTTAGGAAGGAAGTATCACTTTCATCAAACCGATAAAAAGTACTATGGAGATCCTTTGGCAAAAAAATAATTGAAATTGATTGTAACAGTAGATACCTCTCTTGTTCTTGTAGCTGGGGTGTTCTCGTTTCTTTTCCAAGGTCTCCTTAGTCTTCTTGAGGAATTCTTCCTCTTCCTCCCCTTCGACCACTTTCATTTCAATCTCTTGACCACAAACTTTGAGCGGTTTATCTTTAATTCTATCCAAGAACTGAAAAGTAATAATTATAAAAACATTTAGGCAAAAAAAAAGTAAGTTTGGAAAAAATAAGCAAGAAAAAACACTTGAGCACTTATCTAGTTTGGAAATAGACAACACAGTAAAAATGTAAAAACTAATTAGATTTTGTCTGAAAAAATAAATGTCACAACAAAATATACTTTCCCAGATAGTCTACTATAGTTTGTGATAGAATTTAAAAAAAACAATCATCAGTAAACTTCTGTTAAAGTGCCTCCCTTTAGTCAAAAAACCCAGATATCTATCTTAAATAAATTTACTATTTTGAATTTTAAAAAATAAGTTATTATTTATCAAACTATATTTAATTCAAGAGCTAGAATAAGAATCAGAAATTTTTCCAAGGTATGATCTGAAATATAAAATATAAACAAAATCCAACAATATGATTTGGCTGTGACACCAAGAATGGACAGACAAAATTGTAAGAACTACTTTTTTTTTGGTTCAGAGGTCCATTGAACATCAAGAATCATCACAAAGCTGAAAATTGTTATGCCTATAATATTTTCTCTTAATGAGAATAAAAATGTTAGATATAAAGTTTGAAGATAAAGATTAAGAATGTGCCACAACAAGCAACTGTGAAATGAGAAGGAGGTGTTTCATTTTCCCAGAGATTGTGTAATGGATAAAGCCTAGGTTGATTCTCTTTAATTTGGTTGATCCCACAAACATCAGCCATAAATAACAACAAACAAAAGGCTTCCTGTCAAGACACAAACTCAATTGTGACTGCAAAATTCACAAACTTTTGTACTGTTCAACAGCAGACACACAAATGAATATCACAAAAATACTACTTGACTATTCAATGAAAAGATTTGTTAACAATTTCAATCTTTACACAGTGTTGTGAAAAGATAAAGCAAAGATTTCGAAATATCCAAAACAATGATTAAAAGTGATAATACTTTTGTTTTGTTATTTATTCTCAACTTTTATTATCTAACATTGCTGTTCACTCTGTGCTCACCACGAAAAAATAACACATCATTGTGTAGGTGAATTGTGAAAATAGCTAGGGGTGTGCAAAGCTCTATCTTGGCTTCGAAACAAAACATCGGCTTCAACTTCGCTTTGAAGCTTCGTCGGTAAAAATATTGATAGCTTTATGTTCAAATTTAGTCATTCTGAGCAGTTTCATACATTACAAATTAATGTTCATATGTAAAAAAAAAAATCTGTAGTACTTGAATTGAATGTTATGATAGTAACTTGATTTGTCAGGTTAACACGAAATATTAATAACAATTGTACAACAAAACATTCTCCAGGTAATTTTAGAGCATAAATAAAATGACTACAATATAAAAAAATTTCAACCATAAAACAATTAAAAGAAAATATTCAAACTTTGATTCAGCTTCGAGAATATTCCATTCCTTTGATTCAAATTCGCTTAGAATTGAAAAAGTGGACCTGGTACACCCCTGTAAATAGCACATACCTTCACAGAGTGATATGCAAATAACCATTAGTTTTAAGTAGAGCGAGTCGAATCCCATCTTTCTCAATTCAAAATCTCAAATTTTCTTTCAAATAATGAATCTTTAAAATGTACATATTTAATTAAAGTGAAAATATTTAATAGGGGTGTTGGAGGACCATGTTTTAAATTTGAAACAAAGTCAAACAAAATAATATGGAATATCCCAAAGCCAAATCGATGTCTGGATAATTAAAAAAAAAGTTTAACATTGGATAGAAATAATATACTTTGTACAACTATGTAAATCAAGACACTAATATAATTTAACAAATTCTATATTCCGAACATATATTTTGTCCTAAAATGATAAGTTATTACAAAGTGTGATATTATTTTTTTTATACAATAACCCTAATATGTTAAGGAACTAGCAGCATAAAATAAAAATACATGTTTTGTTGAATCCGGAACTTTACTTTCGAATCAAAGTCAAAGTGAACGAGTTTTCAAAACAAAGTGTCAACGTTTATGAAGCTTTGCACACCCCTAATATTTAAACAAAGTTTGTAAAAAGGCTTGGTGCCAATGACAAATTGCCCCGGCTTCTAAATTATTTCCACGGATGCCTATAGGAGACTTAACGCATTTGTGTCTACAGCTGTGTGTGAATGTGGTTTCAGCTGTATGAATAGAATAAAACCTAACCAAAGAAGCATGCTAATATTTGAAACAACAAACAATTTAATGACTATTAGTATGAATTGACCATCTGTCACAGCCTTTGACACAAGAGAATGCATTCAAAATTGGTTTGTCAGCAAATCACACTGATTAAATTAGGTTAGAAAAAGTGGGCCTGTATATTTTTTGGTGGGCCTCTTAATATTCTGTGCTTCTTTGAAAACCTGTATTTATCATTAACAAAGAGAACACTATGTATGCAAATTAATTCTATTAATACTATAATTTTATCCTTTTTTTAAATAATTTTGTTACTCTTCCAAATACACATGTCTATATAACTCCTCTAACCAACTTTTTTGAAGGCTTCATAAATGTATTCAAAATACTTTTTGATATCTTTACGAATCCCGAATACCATAAGATTTGAGGGATATGAGGATTCAAGTGATCCATCAGAGTTTTATGTATTTTAATAGATAACACTTACTTTAAATTGCTAAAAAGTTAGTAATAATTTATACATGGACAGTTGATGAAAACGACAGCAAAAGAATAAAATTTGTAAGCAAACATATACATGAGTAACTTAGACTTTCAGTTACACACACCTGAGTTACTTTTATTTTAATGTAGGCCCGTCGATTCTTGAAGTTCTCCCAACAAATACTATGCAATAATAAAATAGTTGCATGATTTGTGGTTGGCCATTATTCTAATCAAAAATACTTAGTCCTCTTTTAATTTTTCAAGCAGGGAAAATAATATCAATCTTTACATTTACAAGACTACAAAACATTTACATGACTAGAGAGAGGTTCCATTATAATACATGCTAGGAAAATGCGAAATGTGAATGGTTTAGCTCAAATAATCACTTTTTAAAACATAGCCCTTTTAAGGAGAACATATTTTCACTTTTTTAAGACACATATGTATGGAGGAAGGAATTGAAGAGAGAGACAAAAACAAATAAATAGAATTAACACAATATAGTGAAAAGGCCCCTTAAGTGAGTTATTACCCATATAATTGTGATTTTACCCCCTATGATTTAAATCATTTTTAAGATGAGTAAAATGGTTGAAACTACTTTGGTACGATGAAACTCCATCACTTTAAACTCCATGAGCCTGTAAGTTTCCTCTTTAATATTGGATCTGTTGCCAAGCAAATACCAGCCTTACGACCCAAACTGTTCCCCTTCCTTGACCTGCTCGATTCCATGCACATTGCAAGCGAGCCACATAACTAGTGCCACGGTGTCTTACAGGCCCTACCACTTAAGAGCTACTACCACCTCCGCACGGCACAGCCCTACCGGCTGGTTTAGTAACTCAAGCGCTAATCCAGACCTCTGCGCGGTGATAGAAAGGGGTGGGGAGGGATCGTCACGTCACCGCTACACATGGTGAAATGTAATAGTTGAGCTTTAAACTTAACCGACTACCTAAATATAAACTGACTACCTAAATATACTTCTAACAGTTAGAAATAATCAGTTTTGCGACCGCAAAATAATAAAAGCACGTGATAAATTTGATGTTTTTTTCTATAAAAACTAAAAATAAGTGAGGAAAAAACTTATAATTATATATATCTTAAAAATAATATTATTTTGAATATATTTTAGCTTAATCAAACCCAAATAATTACTAGAATAGGCCAATGGTTTTGTTTTGAAATAAAAACAAAGGAAATTAAAGGAGGAAGAGTGGTAGAAAGGTAGAGGTATTTTATTTTACTAAAGTGGCCCGGTCACAGGCTGGAAACAGTTGACGATGAATAAAAACCAAAACAAACATAGGCCTTCACAGTAATATAAAGTTAGTCAAATGTTTTAACATATCATTATAAATGGATCAACCTTTTAAAGAAAGCATTATTTCCTACAAGCTCTATGATTTTGGTTGAATTTTAAATTTTAAACAAAACCTAATATAGTAGAACTTATGAAAAATTGGGCAGACTTGTCCTTTTGTTTGAATTAAATTTAATACCAATGGATGTCAGACATAAAAGTTATGAATTTAAAAAAAATAGGAAGAATAGTGATGATTCCCTTAGTGTATTTGTATGTTGTATGATTAAGACTTTTAAACTTTAATGCAAACATTTAAGTTGATATATGCTATCATGTATATGGTTAAATCTATTGTAATGCTGTTTATGACTGGTTTATTTTTCCTTACCAATAAAAATGTGACATTTTTTTATTATTGGAGAGTCTATTGGTGATGAGGGAGAAGTGTGACACTTGTTTATAGATTCTCTAACAGCACGTGGTTGTATCTGTTACAGCATACTCGGTTCAGATCCTGACCAGGTTGGTATACAACTTCATCACTCTCTATTCATGTGTATCAGTTATATCTCTGCGCTAAATTTAGATATATTGTGTTCAGACACCAGGTGGTTTCATGATCCCTTCCAATAATTAGACTGTGTTGATTTAGATGAAAAATAACAGGAATTAAAGAGCATACATTATCAGGTGTAATGAGGGTGGTTTATCTTAAATGGCTCTCCATTTTCTGTTCCAAACAAATGCAGGTATAGGCCTACTTCTTATAAATATAGCCTCACTGAATCCTAAAACCATTAGCATAATTAGTGCATAAGTGTATACACTAAACAAATAGTACGAGACAGTGCTAAACAAAATCAGATTTGATTTAATAATGGAGGAACTAATTAAATTAAGTTTAAATTTATGTTTTGAAAGATGCATTTAAACAAACATTATTTTTCGAGTGAACCCTTAAGTGAAGTACATATTTCTAAAGACCTTATCTAATAGCGCAAAGAAGTTAGGCCAATTTCTATGAATAAAATACAACCATTTAAGTAAGACTTTATTCACTATCTTTAATTATAATCCACTGAATTTTTCTTATAAATTCTGTCTAGTAATGACGCTATGCACTATTTAATATGAGTTATGTGATGTGTATGAATATAAACTCAACATTAGCAATAATTATTACTACTATGAATATAAACTCAACATTAGCAATAATTATTACTACTATGAATTAAAAATAATTAGTTCTCAGAGTTTTTTAATTTGTAGCAAGGATCTACAAACAACACTTATCAATTAGGGTGTGAGAAACTTCGTGACTTTGACTTGCCTTTGAAAAAACATATAAACTCCTAAATTGCCTTAAATAAATCCAGGCTTCAATAGTTATGAAACTTTGCCAAGAAAAAATAAAGATAGCTAAAATACTCCATTTAATAAATTGTAATATACATCGCTCAAAATGATAATAATTGAACATAATATATTCAAATATCATCATTCTGAGCTATTTATATTACAAATTAATATTCATATGAAAAAACTGAAGTAATTGAATTGAATGTAGTGATAATAGATTGATTATCAGATTATGATGTATTATTACAAACAGGTTTTGCAATAAAACACATTTTCTAAGCAATTTTAGAGCAGTACAAATAAGCATGATATAATATTTTTTAAAGTATATACTTTTATCAACATCATCAACTCTTTTCAGACTGTGGCCGGCTCAGTTTACTAAAATACCTTTCATCATCCTCTATCCTTTATTTAATTTCTTTCATTCTTCTCCCCTCACTAACACACTTTCTGTTATCTGCTCCTCTCATCTTTTTCTTGGTCTCCTTTGTGGTATTTTCCCTACCTACTTTATCTCCATCATTCTCTTTGGTATTCTTTCCTTTTCCATTCTCATCACATGACCATACCATCTCAGTCTTGCTTCCTCTATTATCTCATGTAATCCCTGTACTACTACTCTTTCCTGGATAATTCATTCCTACTCTTGTTTGATAATCTCATTAAATGTCAAGATATAATTTCATAACAAATAAATAGTCTCTCATTGTTTCCTTTTGTCGAATTTAAAAAAAAAAAATTATATAATTATATATGATTTATTTAAAAATTTGAAATTGTGTGATTATACTTTTTTTTCATAGTAAACATACTAAAAAAAAATATTATTGTTTATGCATGAATCTATTAGTCATTCAACTTGAAATATTTATTGTATAAATTTTGCTATTTACTACTCAAATTCAAAATAAAACAATATTTTCATCCAAATTAGACTTGAAGGGGAAAAAAATGCCTACTCACACAGCCCTAAAAATTATTAAATGTAAGTTATTCCAAATGATTGGCCCAGCTCTCATCATTATTTGTGTATTGTTATAGTTCACTCACCCGTTGTGCAGAGTTTTCCCCTTGTAATCTGGCAAGACCTTTACTATCTCCTTTACAATATTCAATGTATGCAACCTCTGCTCCCACAGAGATGAGCTCTCTCTTGACATCCTCCCTCGACGTCTCACCACTGAAACCCTCCAAGTGCAGGATAGCTCCTTTTGCCATGGCCGCCTCTTGCTACAACCAACAGATTTCACATTTTAAAGTTTAAATACTTAATCTAAAAGGTTATTAATATGGAAGGTAGTTCAGAAGAAATGCCTCAGCATTAACGAGTGTAAAAAAGGGCAGGGACAAACAATTAGTTAAAAAAGTATTTTATTTTTTAACATTTTACTGTTCTGTCGATAAACCGTTTGTATGCTCTTGCTAAGTATTGTTCTAAAATCAACATTGTTGGGGACCTTCCTAACATTTTTATTTCATTTATATGAAGTATTTAACATACATTTTCTGATTATATTAGCCCACAACTTACAAACTAACCTACAACCAAAACAGACTCAACAATGTATCATTGTGAAAGGGTAAACCCACATTTCACCAATGATAACATTTTCAGCCAAGCCTGGACCCTTAGCTTAGTAGACAGATACTATCAACTGAGATAAGGTGTTGAACCATTTCTATATAAAAATGAAATGTTTAGTAAAGTTTAATGAGCATTTATAAAGTAATAGATAGTTGATTAAATTTCAATCAGTTTGAATCTGTTTATGTAACAAAATACAAGGTCCCCAAAAATCTAATTTTTAAATCAAACGTTTGTTGTGTAAACTATCATCCTCGTCGTGTTTCCAGCCTGTGGCCGGGTCAGTTTAGTAAAATGCCTCCATCTTCAAATTCCTTTATAGCAGTCTTCCTCTAAATTATAATAATGTATAAAATTTATTTAATACTTACCCTGGCAGTTTTTTCATCACTAAACTTCTTTTGAGGTGCATTTGAGTTCTTCCTCTTTGAATCTCTTTCTTGCTTTTTAAATTCTAAATAGTCTGACCTGAAATATAGTGAATAACTCACTCAGTATATTTAGAACTAGATGTAATTTTTTTTATTACTTTCTTAGGAGAGTGACAAATAAACATTTCTTAGTGTTCAGCTAAACATTGACAGTTTAATAAAACTGTTCAGTAATGTGTTTAGCTAGGCCACATTCCAAATAAACCCTCATTTGAATAGGAAACCCATGTTTGATCATCAACATTTACTGAAAGTCGCTAAAATTTGGCACCCTAGAAATTAGTCTTATTGTGTTTATAGTAACAAAGTTAATTTAAAGAAATATTAAAAGCTCCCAATAATATTTCATTACAGATTACTGTATATGTTATCTTTACATCATTAATTAAATGAACTAAGAACATATACGATTGCGATTTTTCCCCCCTGCCATTCACATGAGTTTCCTATTAAAATCACTGGTATTCATTCCCTTAAAAACAAAATATTACTATCCAGATCAAGATCACATTTAATTAATGGTCAAAATCGTAATATAGGCTTTTGTTATGATTGATATAACTATACTTTACTTATATTTATGGGTGTATTTATTAGAAGAAGAAAAAATTATTGTGAAAATAATGTATGTATCAGTTTACACTTTTCCGTCAATAAAAACAAAATCACCATTGAAGATCTGTACTATCAAAACAATAAATGTATGTACATAAAGGTGATCGGCAAAGCACTAGTTTTTGCCTACTTGTGGTTTATTAAAGTGAAATCGAAAAGATTTTTTATTGATACATTTCACCAACAGTATTTAACTAAGTTTTATTGAACAAGTTATTTTGATTAAGAATGTTAGCTTAGAATAATAACGGGGTTGGGGAAAAACATGATAAACCTAAAATATTTAAGCTTAAGCTTCCATGAAATCTAGCTATAAAAAATAAATAAAATATTTGTCAATATTAGCTATCCTCAAGGTCTTAACTGACTAAAAAACAACTTTTAGTTTAAGAGGTAACCTACCAGGAATCACTACTAAAAAAATTCTTCATAAATTAAGGCTTATCATGTTTTTTTCCTCAGGCCCCTAGTTAGAGTTTTGCCAGTGATATTTAAAGATCCACAAGTTAACCAATATTTAAGAATCCAAATACATAGTGAAACCATATTAAACATTTTCTAATCAAAGATAGCTCTTTAATCCAATTATTATTAAAGATATTAGCTCTTTGTCAAACCTTTAATCGATAGTCATTTAAAACTAACTGTATGTATGAAATAAAGTGCATTGCGCAAAAACAATTGGTAATAAATAAAATGATAGAATATTAGGAAAATGGTAGACCACAAATAAAAGTAAAAACACTAACACATATTTACACACACATCAATATTTCAATGCTATTATAGCATCTTCCTCAGGAAGTAGTAGTAGTCTACTACACTAAAAACACTAACACATATTTACACACACATCAATATTCCGATGCTATTATAGCATCAAAATATTGATGTGTGTGTAAATATGTGTTAGTGTTTTTACTTTTATTTGTGCTCTACCATTTTCCTAATATTTTATCATTTTATTTATAACCAATTGTTAAAACTAACTGTGACAGCCCCGTGTGAAACATTGAAAAACTACCTACTGCCATTTCCTGATCAGCTCAGTCTCTCCAAACTTGACACTCTCCAAATTTAGGAACTTTTCTGCCAGCTCCTTTGTTTTGAAAATCACATATACAGAACCTTTGAACTTGTGTTCCTTTGCAGCTTTATCCAAATATGAACGCATCTGAAAATTAAGATATTGAAAACAAAATCATACATGGTTATTAATTTCAATGTACCTGATGGTTTTAATTTGTAGCATACATAATCAATTTTAAGCCATCTGCTTCGGTGGCTGAATGGTCTAGGTATCAATCTTGTGTTATAGTGGCTTACTGATGACGGGCAGATTGGGGTTTAAATCCCAGTCAAGTGGTTTTTACTAAATGGTTTCTCGCTCTCCTTCCTCCCAAACGTGGGTAGATTGCTTCTAAAATGCTTCATTCCTCATCCCTAACCTAATAGCGTAATTATAAAGTGTATAACCTGAACAGGCAGTAAAAATAATAGTAATAAACGGTTGGATAAACAGTTTGTAAAAAGAACAGGTTTATGTGCTGGAGATGAAGCAGGGATAATTCTTGCCTAGTCTAGCCTCCAAACATAGCCTTCCTTAAAGCCACTAAATTACCAGTGTGTCCAGCCGAAGTATGTTATTCCTTGACTTGTCCAGGTTTTACTGAGACAATGTGTTTTTTTCTAGCCACCATATATTAATCAAAGTATATAAATAACCAAAATTATTTCATTAAGATCACAAATGTAAAACTTAAGATATACAAAAGAAAATTTTTTCCGGTTGTTCTCTATGGTTGTAAAATGTGGTCTCTTACCTTAAGTGACGAAAAAAATTAGGGTTTTCAACAGCAAAGTGCTTAGAAAGATATATATATATTTGGTGCAAATAGGGAAATAATAAATTAGTTGACCAAAAGAATTATGTTTGCCTTTTATAAAAGTTTATTCCTATCAAAATCCTACTATTTGTAGATTTATAGGTGTATTTTATTTTAAACTCCACAACTTGAACACATTCAATCCTGCCAATTTAATTAAAACAGTTGTATTACATGTGTGAGGGCTGGCTTACCATGACGGTTTCAATAGGTCCATATGTTGCAAAGTAGGGAAGCAGATCATCAAGCACAACACCAGTAACAGGAAAACCCTTGCAGTACACAGTGCGAGATGTTAACTCCTTTCGACGTTCTTCATTAAACACAGGAACTACTTGAGCTGGTGATCTTCGAATTTGTTTTCTATCCTCGCTCACCTGCCCAGAGCAAGAAAATAATTGGTTTGTGATGAATAGTTGAAGGTTTTAATCTATTTCTTGTGTGTATGTAATAAAAATATTCCTCAAAATGTAAACAATTGTATAGCGAAATCAACAAATTAGGATTAACTAGAAGACTAGTAAATCTATACTAATATTATATAGAGGAAAGATTTGATTTTTTGTTTGTAATGGATAAACTCAAAAACTACTGGACTGATTTTAAAAATTCGTTCACCAATATAAAGCTACATTATCAGCGAGTAACATAAGCTATATTTTATTTTCAAAATTTAATTTATTCCACATAAAAATGTCGATAATATATTATATAGTTGTTGGGAAAAAAAAAATTTTTGAAAGGAAAGTGGGGTTGGTGAAGGGGGTGGGTGGTAGGGGTGAGGAAAGAGGAATGAGATGAAAATAGGAGGGAGGATAAAAAGAGGGAGGGGGCTATACAGTGATGGTAAGACTATATTTAAAAAAAAAATAAGTAAAAAAAAGTTGTGTTATATATTGACATGATGGATGATTTGAAGCTTTGTTTTACAGAATTCTTTACAATATTTTTTTACGGGGAAGGGGGCTAGTTAGATAAATATAAAGAGATTTCGTAGATACACATTTTAAACATTTGCCTTTAGTCACAATATGTTTGCTATGGTAGCACGTTCAAACACCCCTTTTACTATTTTACAATGGTATTAGGTTAGGGGAATTGAATTTCCTGGATTGAGAAGACTTTTAGCGACATTTTTTAGCACTGCGTCTTACAGCCTGTTTGAGTTGTGGCTTGTGTACTAATTATGCTAATAGTTTGAGGGATTAGTAAAGTTGTATTTATTTAAAATTTACCCATGTTTGCGTGAAAAGAGAATGGGAAACCATTTTGGAATAAACACCCTCAGTACACTCAACCGAGATTCGAACCTTGATCTCCCTGCAAAATGTTTAAAAGAAAATTGTAACATTTCAGGATATCAAGCAATAACACCAAGAGTGATGATGTTGGCTAATAATTTTCTTTCAATCATCGAAAACAAAACAAAAAATATTGTGTTTTACTAATATTTTTAAAAATAAATTTTTGTGTATAAAATGATAAATTTGTTAGTGGTGAGATTTTTAATAGATTTATACAAATTTGAAATGAGGGAATAATTATTAAGTTATCAACTACTGCTCATGAACTGGCCTAATGATGTAAATCTTATTACGAGATGTCAAATTGAAGGTGGAAAACAACTTAAAACCAATTTGTTTAAATTATTTATTTCCCTGTAAGTACAAGAAAATAATATTTATGAATAATTTATTCCAGAGTAAAACTTAAAACCCATCAAAATAAAATATAAATGTGCAGTTATGTGTGAACTGTTATCAAAATGAGGTGGCCCAATGGCTAAATAATTAGAATGGACCTGATAGAGATAAGGTGTAATGAGGTGGACTGGATAAGGATAGGCAGCATACTTTTGAGTTCCTAATGCCATAGAGTAAGTAATCAAGCAACATTAAAAACCATGATTTGTTACATGAATAAAAATAGTATCCAACTACTTTAAATTATTGTGTTTTTTCCTTTGACCTAATTAATCATTTCTTTGAATTCACAATTTTACTTATTTTTCAAAGCTTACTTCCAAAATAAGCCTAAGGGCTTGTGATATGGAATGAGATGTAAATGTAATCTATTTCGCGAAGGTTTTTAAGAGCCATCATTTTTTTGAGAACTCGTTTGTTTCAAAAATATAGGCCTTGGAGTAAACTGTGATAGCGCAATATGAAAGGAAAAGGCAGTAAGAATGAATGTAAGAATTATAAGGAAATTAGGATGTTGAGTAGTCAAGACAAAGTTTTTGTACAAGTATTAATTGAGAGGGTGTGTGAAAAAACTGTGGAGAAGATTTGGGGATTGCAATGAGTTTTCATGCCAGGTTGAGGTTGTATAGACCAGATATTTGCGTTGCAATAACTGATTGGGAAATGTATGGCAGTAAGGAAGAAAAGTAATGTGCATTTATTGATTCTGAGAAAGCGTATGATCATGTGAACAGGAGTATGTTATGGAATGAATGTTCTGAGAGAATATGGTGTTGATGCATGGTTGGTTAGTAAATGCAATTATGGAGGTGTATGATGGAAGTAAAGCATGTGTTGGGTAGATGACCCTTTGAGCTAATGGTTTGACATTGAACAGTGTGTTATTCAAGGTTAGGTTATGTCCTGATGGTTCTTTAATGTATTCATGGATATGTGTATGGGGAATACTTGTGAGGATGTGGTTGGTGTAAAAATGGACAGTGTGAATGTGAGAATGCTACCATGTTTAGATGATGCCATATTAAAGGCTGAGAATGAAAATGACTTGCAGAATGTATTAAATCATTTGAATGTAGTAACAAGTGGAATGAATTTTTCTATAAATGTCTCCAAGATTAAGGCGTGATGGTTTTTGTTAAGGACGAATCAGGAAATGATTGTTAGCTTAATATAAATGGAAAACTGTTAGAACAAGTGAACCACTTTGTGTATCTGGGCAGAATGTTCTGTAAAAATGGAAGGATAGATGGTGAAATTGACAGACGGGTGAATGCATCTCAGAGAATATTTGCATGTATGTGGACTATTACAAATAATGAAGAAGTATCGAAAGAGGCAAAGATGGCAGTATATAAAAGTGTGTTAGTACCAACAATGTTATATGGATGTCAAGTGTGGATTTGTGAGGAGAAACACAAGATCATGGTGATTGTGGATGGAGTGATGTATCTTAGAATGTATGTTGAAAAGCTTGTATGGACAAAGTAATGAATTAATGCAGGAGTGAGGTTTGAAAGGGAATCCAATAAGTCAATGTGAAATAAGCATCTTATGTTGGTTTGAGCATGTTAAGAGGATGAGTGTATATCAAGTAATGAAGCAAATATATGAAGGTGGAGTATGTGGCTCAAAGGGAAAAGGTAGTCCATGTAAGAAGTGGCTAAATGCTGTAGATGAATATGTGAAAAAGAGAAACATTAAGATTTTTAGGAATAATAGAGCACGTATGACTGTGATTGAATGTTGTTGAAGCGAAGGGAGTATACAAGAATGTGGAAGTGTGGATCAAGTTAGTGGGAATGGATTAATAATGGAGTTGTTTGTTTAGCTATAAGCAGCTTTTTTTGCCTACCCTGTAAGGGAATGTTATTGTTTATGTAGGTCTATATAAGATGGTGAAATATCGATCTAAAGTTACATAGAAATTTCTATTAATAAACATTTTCATTTATATTTATGAGCCTAATTGTATGCACACATGATAAAAACTGAAATTTTTCTTTTGAACTCTTAAGAAAATCAATATCTTGCTCTAAATTTGAAAGTTAAAATTAATTTTAATTACAAAATAATAGGGAGTCAATATTAAAATAAACATAGTTTTATTGTAGTAATTGTTGGTGCCAATGCGGTCCAAATATAAAATAAAATCAAACTTGAATAATACAATAACTTATATACCTCTAGTAGTTTATTTGGAGACTTTTCTAAAGCAGTACACACAATCTCTGCATCTGTTGTCAAACTTGACAACCTCTTGAACTTAAACATGACATCCAAAGGAATCCAGCCATCTTGTAATTTTACTTGTTCCAAAAGGAACTTATCTCGAGGTAAATTTATGTCACCAAAATAGTACTGAAAAAAAATCACATCAGATAAAATTGTTGGTATAGCAATTTAACATTTATTCATTATGATCTTGGTACATTTTTTATGCATATGTTGGTAGTTCTGTTGATAGTAATTGTTCTTGCCTGATATGTATTTAGTTTTGTAGTTCATATTAATATTCCAGTTAATAAAGTAGGTAATGTTTGATATTGGTAGAATAAACCTGTTGTGGCACATTTTCAAAATTAACCTCTAGGTTTTAGAATTCTCAAATTTAAACTTTTATTCTTTATCATAACATACTTCAAATTAATATAGCAGCATTTTGTAAATCAAGATTACTACAAAGCCCCACCCAAAAAATTATCTAACTTACCATGACCAGAAATTCTAATTTTACTGCTAAAATGATATGAACATTCATAAAATCCAGATGCTATGTTAGAGTTATACAGTTGACACAAAGCGATACAGTTGAAGGTAAATGTACTCACATTATGCCTGGCTGTGATTCAAATTACAGCCTCCTCATCACTGTTAAATCAGAACTACCGGTAGTTGAACTTAACATTTGGTCCGCATTCCCAACCATTTGGGTTGGTATTAGTTAAATATTAATCTATTTTAAAAGCTTTTGTACCCATAATTGTCATAAAGTAATTATTTGATATGAATATTTTTAAAAAATATCAAATTATTAGCACCTTTGGAGATCTCTTTCAAAAATATCCGACAAAAGTATTATTGATATTAGTCAATAACTAAAGGTTTTTCCTAGCCCTTCTCTTTAAACTAACTAAATATATATATATTGTTAATATCTTCATAATTATATGACTAATTATACAATCAAATAAAATTTGTGAATGATGGTTTATTCAAAGAATCATGTGCTTACAATGTCTAAATTTCCTATTAAAGAGGATTTAATTATTACATACCAGTAAATAATTACAATTTAAAATATTAAACATAATAAAATTTACCATAGGTCTGTATAGTGCTTAAATTTATACATATGTATGCTTTTAGTTTTTCTATCTCTTTAAAAGAAATTCTGTCAACTATATATTGAAATCATAAGTAAAAACAATCAGCTGTTGACAGTCAACCTCTCAGTTCAACCAAGAGCATCAGTCTACTTACTCTCTTTGTCTGAATAAGTTTGTGACAGTGAAAGAAAGTCCCTAAAAATATGTTCTTTTAAAATGTTTTATCTTGAAAATTTCTGCTCTAGGATCACTCAGATGAGTGTGTTGGCTAATTTAAATCCATGATTTAGCCTCATGCTCTATTCCAAATAACCTTATTTTAAATAAGAAAATATCATTTGATTTTCTGAAAATTTATTGAATTAAATGTTTTTTCCCTACCACTCAAAGTTAACCTAGTCAGCAGTATTGAAGAATGTTTACAACTAGACAATTTACTAAATTAGTTTGGGAACAAAAGAAATTTGTATTCTATGTTTTTTGTAATGTGCAGTATGAGTAAACTTGTTCGGAGGGTTGGTTTATGAAAAGGGTGGTGGGGTGCTATGTGAATCTAGCTTTGTGAAAGCTGGTTGATTGACACTCAAAGCTAATTTTTGTCTGCTCTCTATAAAACCACATTTAAAATTAACTGTTTCTAAAAATGCCCGCGTTATAGCATTGTTGTTACTTGGGACTGAACAAAGTGATACCAATGTTGAAGGACTCGAGCTTTCTCAATGGGTAAAGCTATTTTAAGCCGGAGGCTGTTTATTCTGTTTATTTTTGTTTGTGAACTAAGACTAATTAATCGAGAGGCATAAAGGATGAGAATGGAGAATTTTAAGTAAATGCATCAGAATTCACCCAAAGAAATGATTGAAAACCACTAATCTGAGGAAAGAAATTCCACAGTGCACCCACCAAATCAGAACATGCAAATAATAAATACTCAATACAAATAAAGCTAGGCTTACCTCTATTTGCCTAATAATCTTCTTTTCAAGGTCAGACATTTCTTCTTCTGACAATTCTGATTTGATTTTATTTCCCAAGTCGCATGTTGTATTATCATTTTTTATGTCATCCTCTACTTTAGTTTCTTTCTCCACTTTAAGACTTTCTGCCTTTGGCTTATCTTCTTCCGAAGCCTCCACTTTAAGTTCAACACCATTTGTGTCAGCCATTATAAAGAATATAAACTCTGTATTCCTGGAATGCAACCAACAACACACAATAACATGTGTGCAGTGAAATATTGTAGGTAGTGGTGATAACCAAAAATAATCTAAATAGGCCTATACACTTACACACCAGAGTTGAGGGTGTTTTATTGTTTTTTTTTGTTTTTTTTAACAGGGTTGTGGAGTCAGTGAGTCAAGCCATCAACACCAACTCATGGGCCGACACCTATTTTTCTACTGTTTGACTCGGGCTCTATTTCTCTACTGTTTGAGTCAGACTCTTTCAAAAATGGCTAATGTATATTAATTGGTAATAACAAATTGTCTGAAGTAAAATGCTCCAATAAAGATTACTCCATGGGAAGCCTTTCTGACATTGTGAAATTATATTTAAATAAATTTGTCGATCCAAATTACAAATATTCCTCCCAAATAGTAAAAAAAGAAAGAAAGTATAAACTATTGTTTTAATACCATAAGTTTTTATTGTGAAGTCGGTGTTGGTACATTTTTACATACTCCGAATCCATCCAAAATCATTTCAGACTCCACAGCCCTGTTAACACTTTACTAAGAACGAAAACCCCTGACCACAACATGAATAGCAGCTGATATGAAAAAATTATTATTATTATTATTATTATTAGCACCGCGTCTTACTACCCGTTCGGGTTATACGCACTTACGCTAATGTGTAATGGTAGGGTGATTGTGAGATGAAATGAAGGACCTACAGTTTAACGTGGAATCCGAACCACGGTGGAGACCTGGCATTCCTCACATTCACAAGATGTCTTGTCAGAGGTGAAGGAAGGGTTTGGCAATCAGATAAATCTGTGCCAGGACCGAGGATTGAACCCCGGCCGCCAGCATAGAAGTCTGACACCTTACCCCTAGACCACCAGGTCACCTACAATAAAAAAATTAAGGACCGGTTTAGCAAACTTTGGAAATTCTAGGAACAGGTTAGCCCAAACCGGTGCAAGCTGGCTGTATCCTATTATTGTATATATTATTCTAAAATAAATAAATATTTTACTACAAAATCATTTTTTTACTGTATGGTAGCCCGCCTCGATGGCGTAGTTAGCTAACACACTTGTCGTATTGAGCTTGACTGCTGAGGATGGGGAGATCGAGGTTCGAATCTCGGTCGGGTGAACTGGGGGTGGTTTTGCCTAAATGGTTTTCCACTCTACCTCCACGCAAATACGGGTTCACTTCTTCTAATTCAACCTTCCCAGTTCCTAAATCCATTAACCTAATTAGTACTTATAGCGTATAACCCGAATGGGTTGTAAGACGCGGTGCTAAATATATATACTGTATGGTATGATTTATGGCCGTTGATGTTTTTGAACCACTGAATAAAAAATAAACTTATTAATTTAATTCTTTTAATGCACTAAATAACACAATTTTTGCTACAGTCTGCCAACCATTGGGACTAGTACTGAACATTTGACAAAACTAGATGGGCATCGTGTTACACTGTAAGCCCAGTTTAACCACATGGGGATCCAGTTCTTGGAGACTCAATACAAACATCAGTAGAACAATAGGAATTTATTAAACAGTTGAATATAAATCTGTTTGCTTTGTTTACAATACTTCACATGACAAAGCAAACATTTTCTTCCTCAAACCCAGACGAAATGGACTAGCCACAAGGAAAACAATCAGACAATAAACAAATCAGTTACATGAACATAGCTCATAGCAAGTGGTTATTAATACAAGTGAGCTCAGTTAAACTTAGCAAATAAAATTCATTTATTTGTCTAGGCGACTAACAAACCAGTTACACAAAGGTAACATAACTTAACACACACAGTATTTGTTCAAGATAACTTCTTTACAAAAGCATAGATTGTGGCACACAATTACTTTTTTGAGAGAACCCACTTACATGATCGCAACTATAAAGCACGCTTGTTTGGTCCAAGTGAACCTGATTATATTTAACGTAACTGATAGCTCACACAATAGCAAATCTAAATGCTGTGTGAGAATGAAAAGCGCACATCATAAAAATAGGCCTAACACCTGCGACTCCCTCATTCTCCGATGAGTAAGATCACACTCTAACCAGCATTCCGCCACAAGTTTGAGCCAAAGTCTTTCAATGAAATGCAACACAACGCCTAACCTTGCATAAACATGAGTAGCAACGATACGTCAACAAACTGGCATGTATACAGCATTCCTCTTCTCCAGCACCTAAACAAGAGTCGTTTAAGTTGGCTTGAAAAGAAAACGTCAACAGGTGAAATCCTGCACGCATTCTTCCACACACCCAACAAGGTGTTTCATTCCATATAGGTCCAAGATCAACCCATCTTCAAGTACTAAGTTCTCAGGAAAAGTCACGAGCACGACAGAGGACAGGGTGTTTATGACATTAAGGACAAGCAGCCAAATTGGCTCAAAGTTACTAGTTGTCTGGGCTATCTACATGTTTATACTAATGGGCTAGACCTAGGGATGAGCAATGTTGAATTAAAAGGAAATGTAGTACCAGAAAGTAAAACTATTTAGGTGGAAAACCCCTATTAGCATGCCTGAGAGTTTGAATCAAACAAAGACCGCTTTTAAAGCAATAAGTCAATCAACCAACCAGAAGAGTGTGACATCTTGGCATGCATGATGTGCTGGTATCGCCACATGGTTTACATGTGTTACGAGTGTTGAGACGACAGCACTAGTATAACACTTGTATATTGTGGCCTGAACTAGTCTAGTACTAGTATAGTGAGGCGTGCGCTAGTATAGCACTTGTATATCATGGCCTGAGCTAGTCTAGTACTAGTATATTGAGGCGTGCGCTAGTATAGCACTTGTATATCATGGCCCGAGCTAGTATATTACTTGTATATTGAGGCCTGAGCTAGTCTAGTACTAATATATCGAGGCCTGCGCTAGAATAGTACTAGTATATCAAGGCCTGCGCTAGTATAGAAAGGCCGGCTCAAGTGACATGAGCCAGGGTTTGAGGACCAGACATTGTTGGTGATCAGTTGAGATCTATCGTTATTGTTAGGAATCCATAAAGATCAGTAATTATAATGATGACTATTTGAGAGTTGTCAGTTCAAAGAAAGTCTTGCTTCAGACAAGAGGTGTTGATCACAGTCCCAGATGGACACTAGTTAAGTCAACTAAGATAAACTCCCACTTAGGCGATGAGTCAGCGTATAGCCGATAAGTTTTATCAACCATATGTTCGACAAATGTACCTTTTGACAATAAAAGTTGTACTATGAACAAGTCTAGAGTCAATTAATAAAGGGCCAGGGCTAAGTGACCCGGCATGCATGAAAAGGGATAAATCACCATAAGAGGAAAATACTGCCTGACGAGAAGGAAACAAATTGGTGTGAGACAAGGAAGTTAACGAAAATCGTGAAAAGCAGAAAACCCATATCAGGAGCAGCACAGTGCCTACCAATGTGGGTCTGATCCATGTTGAGAGCCTGGAACTGTTATTTAGCTAGCGAAATGTACAGTAGAGGTTCGCTTTATGAGAGAATGCAGTAGACTTCATAGGTACTACAAATTTAGAAAAATAGACGGTTATAAATTTCAATAGTCATTGCTATTCCTTAGAGAAAATACAAAGTATGTTTGGAGAATCAACAGAAGTCTGAAAAGCCAAAAAACCAATGGGTGAACAGTTTGAATGCTACATTGGCTATTGGCGGTTTTGTGCCAAAGTGAGGGCAATGAAAGCTCTAGTGAAAAGAAAGTTTAACTTTTTATCTCTTTACAAATGAATATTAGAGAAACAACCACTATTTTGAAGAATATTTATCACTATAACTTAATTTATTACTTAAAAAATCTGTTTTCAAAGTTTAAAACTTGTATAAGTTAGGTCAATTGGGAAATTTTTCCCTAGCTGTAGTAGCTAGTTATACGAACAATAGACCTTGTTGCCTCCATTCAAAAAATGCTAAGTACATCATGTTAAGAATTGTTTAGTATTATTATTGTTACTAGTCTGAAGAACTCTCTTGGGATTTAAAGTAAAATACAGCCTAGGCCTTTAATTTTCCCTTGAATTTGGAGAAAGTATTTTTCCTTAATGACCAAGTTAAACAGATGAATACTAACATATTCAAGAGACTTAGCACATTATATTCATAAAGTTTAATTGCTGTTCACATGGTTTAAATACTCTTACAATAGATGTAGATATTTGAAAAAATAATAATGTATATATGTCATTTGGTGTAGGCTCAAAAACTGTCCCTTTCATATTTAGTTCAAATTGGTCCAAGTATTTGACGGTAGCCCTAATCACAAAACAAACTGACAAAATCTCATCAGCTGCGATAAAACAGGACCTCACTTCACTTGGTCAACACACAACTGTGAATGTGGGGAATGCCAGGCCTCCACCGTGGTTCGGATTCCACGTTAAATTGTAGGTCCTCCATTTCATCTCACAATCACCCTACCATTACACATTAGCCTAAGTGCGTACAGCCTGAACAGGTAGTAAAATGTAATGATGATGATAATAATAATATTCATAGAAGTCTGTGACACTACATAAAAGTTGGATCAACTTTAACTTTCTTGAGGAATGTTATTATGGAAGGCTACGGAGAGCTAATCAAAGGACCACCTTAGGGGTGTAGTTAGCTAAATCGCTAGTTTCGTGTTGAGCTAGACTGCCAAGGGCAGGGAGATCGAGGTTCAAATCTTGGTTTGGTGAACTGAGGGTGATTTTCCCTAAATGGTTTTCCACTCTCCCTTCACAGATATGGGTTCACTTCATCTAAATTCGACTTTACCCATTCCTAGCTGATTAGCGTAGTTAGTACTTAAGCATATAACTAGAACGGGTAGTAAGACGCAGTTAAATAAATAGCTAATCAAAGGTAGACGAATAAATTAACATTGATATGGAAATCAAAATAAAGCATCAATAATAGGCCTAGTAAAGGAACCAATAACTTTAATTTTCAATTATCTACCTTAAATTTACAATTCATAGAAAAATTCAACATAAATAGACTATTAGAGATATTTCAACTTAAATTTTAGACGAATAAATCAATTTCTAAAAAAGGTTTACTTCGATATTGAAAAATGTCAACGACATAGGGATACCAAATTAAAGGGTACCGAGCAATGCATTATGTACAAAGAGCCGACCCTACAGCTTAATACAGATAGACTAAGCTAAGTTACACTAAATAGCACATACTAACACAAATTTAATAAGTTTGAATACCGTGTAAATTCTAAATTTAAAATTGTCAAAAGAATTTAATAAGAGTGATTTGATGTTGCCGGCCACACAATACTAAGAAAAGATTTTTACTTTTGGGCCTAAATAAATAGGTATATATTGTAAAAGATCGACAGTTTAGACTAAAGAATATGTTCATATCTAAGTAAAGGTCTAATTCAAGCACAAAAAGACAATAAATAACCAACCTTTAGCGAACAACACGTGTTTAGTAAAGAACTACTGCAAATAGAATACAAACCAATAAAGTATTGCGCCAAGGGTGTTTTTACTTGCTGGCCGCCAGCGTCGCTTTGGACAAATATTACATTATTAATAGTGCGCTTGCGTCGAGCATGCTGTGTGGCAGTCAAGAAAGGCTTAAGATATTCGGGTCTGGCTAATTCTTAGTTACAGTAATAAAAATTGACGCGCTAGTATCATAGAGTATTAGTACGCGCGTAATTCAAATATTGTAGAGAAGTTTGAAAAAAAACGCTTTAATTGTATTGTTTTAGACAATATGGAGACAGGATAAAATAAAAAAAACTTTATTATTAACAAACAAATTAACTCTAAAAATTGTTTGATAATGATTGTAAACACATTTAAAGTTGTTTGGTAATGATGGGTGTATGTAAACTCTTTACATATTTATATACATTGTATTGTATTAAAATTTTAGAAATATTACTATAAATAAAATATATTAGAGCGGTTGTTTCAAAATTTCACATGGTCTAAAAACAATTTTTGTTCCCAGAGACATCAGGACCTTTTGAACGCCAAAAAGCCTACACATCTTAGTATTTAATCAGTTTTTCACTGCACTCTTGACAATCCATATTGAATTACAATTGGTATGTTGATAGACTTTATGGTAAATATAACCCCCCTTTTTATAGGGGGTGGTGGAAACTATTTAGAAAATATCACACCCTGTACACCAGGTCAAAAATGAAATTCCGTCCTCTTCGTTACTGAAAAAACAAAACAAACTATTACGAGGTAAAGTCTGCGTGCCAACCAATACTTGTTTTAATCAATACACATTTATTATATAATGAATATACGAATTTGACGAATATTACGCTAAAGAGAAGCATCTAACCCAGCGGTATTTTGGATGTTTGGATGCTCCACACCTACAAATACTGAGAAGGTACAGTAAGATAATTCAGAGTTATGTAACCAAAAGAATTACAACAAGTTTTTTTTATAATTTTAAATGCTTAGATTGTTTTCAGTTTATTTGGATGTTGCCCCTTCTTCTAATCATTCTAGTAAATTAATAAATATAAAGCAACACGCCATGTGATCACATTCGAAACAGATTATGACCTCAAATAGGGTTGCAACCTCTTGGTTGGAAACTAATGTATTAAGCCGAATACTGATTTGAACATATTTGCACGCACGAATGGCTTGCGCGCAAAAATTATTAGATGAGGACGGGACGTTTTACACGCACGAACGTGATCCACCAGTTGGTCGGTTTCAATGAAAAGATCAAATGATTGTGGGCGCACACAGTGCTCAGTGTAGACGAGAATCTTGAAGAGGATGTGTGTTTAGCATCCCCTACGTCTCATTTTCAAAATGGAATGGGTCAATGAATTAGCTCTGAAATTAAACGACGAGTACGAAATATTTCCCATTTTATGGAATTTCAAACATCCATAGCATTTTTAAGGAATAAGAAGGTGGATACTTGGGATACGATATCCCAAAATGTAAGCATTAACATGGCTGATGTAAAACAAACAAAATAATAGTTTACTCGGCTCTCTACGGAGATAAAAGGCTTAAAGAAAGATAAGTGTTGTAACAGGAAGAGGTAAATATTTATTTTTGTACAAAGTGATAAATATATATATATATATATTCGTACAAACCAGTAATGCCTGTTTGCACCACATTCTTTAAATGTTAATACAATAAAATTATTTTTTTCGGGTGCTGAGGAAAATTATGTAGAAAAATAATTGCCATAACGACGTATTTTGCTTTTTCTGGTTGTATTATAATTGGTTTTCTTAATACCCTAAACACTGTTGAATATATCCTAAATATATTTTCCACTATCCTGCAAGCTCTACTAAGTCTGCAATTGAAAGTACGTTCAGAAGAACCTTTATGACGACTTCCTGTGAAGGGCTTCATCAAATTACAAGTTAAAGCAAATGTTTCGATCGACACCAAGAAATACATTCGATATTTTTTTCTATCTTGTCCCGGCAAATTTGATTCTTCAGGTAAATTCAATTGGTTTTTTGTCAGTTTCTTGTACAGCTCACTAGGTTTAAAAACACCACCATCAGAAATATTTCCTTGGCTTCCAACATCAGCATATATAGAGTAATAATTGGCGTCAACCAACGCGAATAACACTATACTAAAAAAAAACTTGTAATTGTGATATTCGTTGCCATTTTGGATTGGTGCTTGTAACATGACATGCTTCCCATCTACTAATCCTAAGCAATTAGGAAAAGTCCACATTGCTTCAGATACTTTCAAAGCCGCTAACCATTCTTCGGATGATCAAGGCATTTGAAAATAGATAAAATATAATATTTAAGGTGCGGCAGAAGAGAATGCAAGAAATTTTACAGTTTTTATAGAATAGAAATTGTTTGGTAAAAATAAATCAAATATTTCTCCAGTAGCAACATAGAGTCTGCACATGCTAATATCAACAAATCTTGAACATCTGTCAAGGTTGTCCTGGAATTTTGTCAAAACTTTTTAAATAAAGAAATTTTTTGACATATTTCCAGGACACCCTTGACCAATATTCAAGATCTGTTGAGATTATTATTTGCAGAATACTAAACTCTATGTTACTACTGGAGAAATATTTTATCTATTTCGTCCAAAAAAAATGCATGCTATAAAAACTGTAAAAATATTCGCGTTCCTTTCTGCCGCACCTTAAAGTTAACATAGAAAGCTAACCATACATTTTCAATATAAATATCTTAATTATATGAATACAAACCATTTAAAAATTTATTTTGCAAACATAATTTTGATTCATATATACATAGGTGGATTTAGAGGGTGAAGCACAGGGGCACGTGTGTATCTCCATGCCCCCGTCCCCAGAGGACCTAAAAATACACTGCCTAGGATCATATATTAAAAAAAATATAGATAAATAGATTTTGTTTTAAATATTATAGATAGTATGGAAATGTTGCGTACTCAAATATATTGGGCCAATTTTGCAACAACCTATCATGTTCGAAATCTATCGGTACAACTCCTTAACTTCATCCAATGGATGATCTCTCAAAACTCTTTCAAGTTTTCAATTTGACAAAATTTCCTGAAGGGGGGCGGGGGGGCGGAGGACAGAATTTTAAAGGCTTAAATTTTTACAAATTTGGTTGGGGGCAGCCCTCTACACTCCTGTGGCCCGTTAAGGGAGTACTCAACCCAGATTTTGGAATAAAAATAGTAATGCTTATTTTAACCCAGCAATGTCTGCTGATTAATTACCGTATGTGTAAAATGTACACCCAAAATATTAAGGGAGCCTAGTCATTTTTAATATAAAACATATAATTCACATCGCTTTCAACTAATGGTATTAGCAAAAACTGTAGTGCCAATAGCAAAAAAAACAACTCACACACATATATATATTTAAAGAAAACTAAAAGGTATTTCTTAATCTACATACTACTGTATTATATTATTATTTCTGTTTGTAGATTTGTTTGGTGATTTTGTAATTCTAGTGATTTAAAATAATAAGAAAACTTAATGAATATAATTTAATATTTTACCACGTGGTGAGCAATAATCATTACAGGTTAGCTTTGACCTGGCCCCCACAAAAAATAAATATCACGTGCTGCCACTGTATACTTATATATCCCGCTAAATGCTACCAATTTATTTACTAGTAACATTCAAGTTTGCTATAATTTTCTTATTTCAATTTTATTTTGTCGCTTCCCAAACCTTGCAGCCCGGAGCAGCTGCATTTTTTGCACATGCCTAAAAACATGCTTGGTAAGAACAATCATAAAAAAGTAAAAGACTGGGCTCAAATGATAATACACAGAAGTAGATAGCCGTAGTAAACCAATCGAAAAATGTATATGAAATTAACAGGAATATTTTAACAAAATATAATGCAACAATTCGTATATTTACTAATCTGTTTTTTACTCGATTCGTCCTATCGAAATTAATATAATAAAACAAAGTTTATACATGTGTGGAGCATCAATAAACAACACTTAAGATTTGTGTTTAAGAATCGATATTCACTATGAATAGCCATCATTATACTTTTTTTTATTATTATTTGATTTGTGTACACCATGATATGTAATATTATTTCCCTAGCGTTTAGATTGACCAAAATTTAAAGTAGCCTTAGAGCCGGTTTCATAGTCAAAGTGGTAAATCTTATTACGCCCGGCTGGCAGCACGTCTGACAAACAAAATTAATCAAATTAAGTGTGTTTTTAACAGCGGACAGAACTTTTCAACAACCTCAAAAACATTTATTCTGGAAGAAAAAAGGAGATGCGCAGAGTGACAACTGAAGAAATAATAACCAGACACAACCATATTAAAAATAAGTAAATAATTAATAAATGCGTTTAAAACACACAATTAGTAAACATTAACATACAAATGGGAACAATATTTTAATATGCGGCACAAAAATGAGGTTCCTAAGGAAAATTTCGTGGAAAAAAAATATTGAAAGCATAACCTCAGATTAAAATCGACTCCAAGCGGCCAAGTTTAAGGTGCCACAGTTTCTGTATTTGAAATTGCACACAAGCACACTTAGTGGTGTAGGTAGTACTAGATACTACAACAACCCTTAATAGTCGTGGAACCTGGATCCTCTGGGAATTTTGAGATATTTGGCTTTGAACTTACATCAGCTAGCCACATAAAATTGCAAAGTTTAAGGTGCCACAGTTTATTTATTTTAAATTGTGGCACGAGCACACTTGGTGGTGTAGGTAGTACTAGGTACCTACAACAACCCTACATAGTCGTGGAATCTGGATACTATGGAAATTTTGAGATATTTGACTTTGAACTTACGACAGACTCGCAACCAGCCCACATAAAATCGCCAAGCTTAAGGTGCTACATATTCTATATTTGAAATTGCAGTGCGAGCACACTTGGTGGTGTATGTAGTACTAGGTACTTACAATAACCTTACATAGTTGTGGAACCTTGATCCTCTGGAAATGTTGAGATATTTGGCTTTGAACGTACCTCAGACCTGCAACTAGCCCACATAAAATCTCCAATTTTAAAGTGACACAGATTCAATATCTGTACCTCCTACACCACCAAGTGTGCTTGTGCCGCAATTTCAAATATATAAACTGTGGCACAATAAACTTGACGATCTTATGTGGCTAGCTGATGTAAGCTCAAAGCCAAATATCTCAAAATTTCCAGAGGCTCCATGTTCCACGACTATGTAGGGTTGTTGTAGGTACCTAGTACTACCTACACCACTAAGTGTGTTCATGCCGCAATTTAAAACATAGAAACTGTGGCACCTTAAACTTGGTTGATTTAAATTGAGGTTATGTTTCCTAAATATCGTATTTTCTTTACCTTTGCGCAAGAATCACATTTTCATACGGAAGATTAAAATTATTTATATTGAGATTAAGATTATTTATATTATTCATGATTTTTATAGGCATTTATCAATTAATTACTTATTTTGAATAAAATAATATGTTTGTTTTTTCTGTGACAGTGTTTATGATGTATTTTAGAACCATATCTGCTCTGGTGCGCTCTCTATTATTCTTTTTAGAACCATAATATATTGTTGGTTTTATTAATTTTTCTAATGTTGGATAAAAACAGTTAGTTTATTGTGGATGTGTAGCTTTTCAGCCCGCTCTTTTAAACATATAGTATGATTTTGGTAGGAAGAACAATATAAGTTAGTTACTAAAGTTACCAAAACAATTTTAATAGATTCATACGACAGTCCATGTGATCTGCAGCTGTTACTTTTGAAAGATATTACCAATACCTATAAAATAACACTAATGATATGGTATAATTTTTATCAATGTTGACCACAATAAAAATGATTTGAATTTTCTCTATTGTTCTTCCAACGAAAATCAGGGTATAGTTAAGATAGTATGGGTTTTTATTGTCTTTTTCTTATCTCGATGTCTTACTTTACCATTCATTGACATTTGATCCGTGTTTCACCATAAGGACAAGATAAATTATTTTAAAATTTTAATAGTTTGGAGAAAATTTGATCTATTAATTGATCATCAAAAGTTGTATCAGGTTGTTACAATATTTTTTTGTTTTTAGTAGCGTGGAGGGAGAGTAGAAAACCATTTTGGGACAAACCTTGGTATTCAAACCCTGGTCTCCCTGTCAGAGGCAGTCTAGTCTAACACGAGATTAACTCCTTATAGCATGCGGTCACCGAAGCAGGTGTAGACAATTTTGATCATATAAATAATGTAACACCAATAGCAAATTAGGTGTAAGGCTCCTTGCACACAGCATGTATTTTTCCCGTGGCCGAATACGGCATGTTTCTGTGAGTTCACTCGAACATTAGGTGGAATAAAGCTTTACACACGTCACAATTATTTCCCGTACACGGCTGCCGTTGCACTCACGGCACCCCACTGGACTAGTCTGGTGCCGGGGTTGTGTCTGGTTGCAGTAGGGCATACGAATATATGGAGCTATTCACATGACACAGGATTTTCCTGTAAGCTCATCCGGCATCATCATCATCACTTTTCAGTTGTGTGTCGAGTGCCAAACTGCAAATCTGGTGAAATCGCATCCTTCATTTTTTAGTTACGCCAAGCTAAGTTGTCACTTTGACATTGTAAAAGTACATCAAACTACGCTTTGGACAGCTGAAAATAATTGAAGAATTTTTCATTGTTCTCGTAATTCTGTGAACAATGTCACAAACGCTCACACTCTTCAGCCCTACATTCAAAGGATGAACCCACCAAATTCTAAGTTGTCATTTTTTTCTTCGTAAATATAATAAATACAAAGTAATTGCCTTCTGTGATCCATTGTACTGACTGTCTGGAATTAAATGATTGCATTTGGCGACTTGAAATCTTGCCGTGTTGTTACTACGGCAATCTGCCGTAGCCTGCACGGTGCTGTGCTGTGTACGGCCACGGAAAAAAAAACCGTCCTGTGTGCAAGGAGCATAAGAGTTTTGAATGAATTTTAAACAGCGTTGGATAGAGGGTAAGGAGGGAGGGGGGGAGAATTGTGGCGAAAGCCCGCTCCTCCCTTAGCCTAGATTGTAAATTACTCTAATACATATTTATGACTTAGTTTTTTATTATTTTTTATAGTCCTCTTAAAATTACAATCATAAATTAACATTATTATTAAATGTATACTTAAAGGAGCCTTATGAATACCAATTTTACCAACCCCCAACAATAGCCCTTGTATCCAGCTTGTTTTTAATTTTTTGTTTGTTTGTTTGTTTGTTGGGGAAACTATTTTTACGGTCTTGATTAGCAAACTTTTGTTTTAAGATTTAATATTGTTAGGTACCTTCTCATATATCTTCATTGATATGAAAAATACTTGCATAGTCTTGATTATGTTTATAAAAGTTTTGTTAGGCCTAATAATTGTTTATTAGAAAAACTTAACATTCAACTAGAATAAAGTGTGTTAATTAAGTGGACACCTACAAACGATTCCCAATTAAAAAATAAAGGCCTAAAAAGTGGATAGGGTAACACTATGGCTCGACTTTATAATATTTTTTTTGTTATAAATCACAATAACTTACTGTAAATTATTTGTAGTTATCCATCACCAATACACACAAGAATATGACCATTTTAATGATAACAAAACAAATACTGTAAACTATATTAATATAGTAGGCCTACAGTAGCCTACTCTTATATTATTATCATCGCGTCTTACTGCCCGTTCGGGTTATACACACTTACGCTAATGTGTAATGGTAGGGTGATTGTGATATGAAATGTAGGACCTACAGTTTAAAGTTGAATCCGAACCACGGTGAAGGCCTGGTATTCCCCACATTCATAAGTTGTGTTTAATACATGGCTTGTCAGAGGTGAAGGAAGGGTTTGGCTATCAGATAAATCTGTGTCGGGACCAAGGATTGAACCCCGGAATACCAGCACAGAGGTCTGACACCTTACCCCTAGACCGCCAGGTCACTCCCTACTCTTATAAAATTAAAACTAAACCACTGATAATATGATTTAAGATGGACTTAATCAGATAAAATGTTGAGTCTTAGGTAACAAGTTCACTTATTCTGGGCCAAGCATGTATTTTTGAATCCAATTTCAAGGTTGATTAGTAGGGAAACTAAGGGCAGATTGCTTTCCTGTTGAGATAGTAGAGGAAATAAGGCTGATTGAAAGAGTATGATCATTTAATGATGGGAAATGAGAGAGTTCCTAGGAGAGTAAATTCTACGCAAAACGGCCAAAAACTTGTCCTTTTTCATAACAAGCTACATATAACTTGAAGCCCTATTAATTAACATTCATATAAATTTTTACACTAGGTAGGCCCTACTAATTTGATATTTGAATTGACATACAATTCCTAAACCTACACAAAAGCTTTTTAAAATATATAGGAGATGGTGTGAGCTTTGTTGGGGACATTGTAAAATAAATTAGGCCATCAAATTAATTTTTTATTATTCTTGGTGGCTTATAGCAAAGACGCTTATCTCTGACACAAATCTATTTTTTGTTTGCTAAGCCTATCTATAGATATTAAAAACAATTTTGAGAAACTATTTAATTATTTTTTTATGGTACCAATAGAAGGCTACTTAATATGTGATTATATTCATCGAAACTTATTAAAGTGTACTTTTTTTAATTTTTCGTTCAAACTAACATTTACTTTTCTGTATGACATCTATCAACCACTAATAACTAAAGAAGTTGACTTCGGTGGTCTTGGGGTAAATTGTTCGCCTCAGGACTCGATGATTGTGGTTTCAAACCCTGACTGGGTCTACTAATTTTTCTTGAGCAATCCAGATCATTAGCACAACTTCCTTTGGAGGGGAAGTAAAGCCGTCAGTTCTATATCAATTGTGGCATTTAAAAAAAACCTTGAAGGTATGCAAAAAATATCTTTCTCGGCAAAATTGATAGGCCCTATTACTCCCGCTCATAAAAATTCTTGTGTACTGATATAATCAGTCGATTCAGAAAGTACATGTTAAATACCGGTACCTCTAAGAAATAAAAATAAACACAATACATAAAATTAATAAAAAATTAATATCTACTGTAAAAATTGTGTCAAAATACTGCAATATTTTTTTTCCAGCCATTGTGTCAAGATGTTGGAACCTATAATGGGCATTCTAAAGAAACAAAAGATTATTTTGGCTAGCTCTTCACCAAGAAGAAAGGAAATATTATCTAGTGTGGTAAAATATTTCATTTTTCAAATAACTTTGCTTATTTATCACATTTATAATACAGACATTACCAAACATTTAGTCCAATTTTTAGACCTACTATGTCCAAGATTAGTGGCGTTCAAGCAAAAAAAAAAAACTTGTGTCATCTGAGGACCCCTTTTGTGTAGGCCTCCTACTCCGAAGGATGCTTAGAAGACTTTGTGTTGGTAACTTTTTGATCATTCAACAGGTCTAGGACCCGCCTCGGTGGGGTAGTTAGCTAACACGCTAGTTTCGTGTACTTCCTATCTTGGAGTTGTGTAGCTATTGAAAAACTTAGAGTTACATTATAGCCCAATAAAGTAGATTCCTTTATAAAAATAAACTCTTAAAATAGACATTTCTAAAAGAAAAAGAACCAAAGATTAGGGGGAAAAAAAACTTGCTTCCAGACTTGCACAGATTGTGTGCCAGAATATTATGCTAAACTTCAAGTTCTTAGTGATCGTAAGTAGCCTAGCTAGGAACATTATGTTCGTTCTGGCCTACATGTTAGTTTTGAAATACTTAATACTCTTCCCTTATTTAACCAACTCCTCCTCATAGATTTAAAATTATCTAAATTACTGGGTTCTCTGGAGTGGTCCATTTAGTTTTGTGCCAAATTTCAATTTCAAACCCCAATTGAAACTTTTTATCTATTATAATCCCCTCATTTCCTCATGCCTCATTTTAAAGTTCCAAATTATTTTCACATAGTATTTTGAAATAACCTAAGGCGTACAACTATGCCATATCTTAGCCTTCTATCTATTCGAAAAGTGGGAAAATTATTGATGAGTGAGTAGGTGAGTGAAGGCTTTGGATTTTTTATATAGAGAAGATATATCCTCCAACCGCAATTTCACAGAGAGTCTTTTAAAAATCTGAAATGATAAAACTTTTATTGTTATATGGAGTGACCCCTTTAACTTCCTGCCTAGTTTAAGTTTTTACTAGCATTGTCAGTAGATGTTTCTACCAGTTTTTAAACTTTTTACACAACTACTTCCAGTTCACCAACCCTGAACTTGAAATTTCATAGGTTAATAATGGTTTTACTACCTGGAATGGTAACCTCCTACTTGTGTACCAAATTTCAATTTTCTACCTTCCCTTGAACATATTTTTATCTATAAATAAACCTCCCAATGTCCTCCTAATTCCTAGATCTCCATTTTGAAATCTACAAAGTTTTTCTAAGTATCCTCTGATGTACAACTATTCCAAATTTCAGCCTTCTAGCTATTTGGGAAGTGGAGAAATCACCACCACCATTTATAAATTTACTAGTTTTTCTTAATGCTCTTTTATGTACAATTATGCCAAATTTCAGCCTTCTAGCTATTTTTAAAGTGTGAGAATTTTGAAATTTTCGTAGTTTTTGTAAATACCCTCTGATGTACAATTATGGCAAATTTTACCCTTCTAGCTATATGGAAAGTGGGAGGATTAGAATTAGTGGGTAGGATTTTTTTTAAAAGTTTGAACCACTCCCCTATTTCCTACATAGGTGGTATTTTTATTATTGTTTAGAGTGCTGTCAAAGAAAAATAAAATATAACGATCCCCAGTTCATATGGCACCCTGAATTATAAATAAACTGTGCCATTATCAAGCTCCTGAATTATTTGTATTTTTTCTCTAAATAACTTGTATTCTGTAATATATTATATTTTAATAATATGTTCTATTTACAATTATGTTGATGGTATGAAAACTAAAAAATGTAAATATTTAAAATCCAGAACTTAATTAAGAGCCACAAAGAATAGGAATTTTTAATTTTCAGGAACCAGAACCTTTAAAATTTTGTTTGGAGAGCCGAAATGAGAACCAGAACAGATAATTATTTTGGTTCGACTCCCTACTAAATCCCACTGCTGCAAATAAAATATTCGCTATTTCTGTAAGAAAAAATAAATAGAGGTTAGGTTCAACAGTAAGTTTAAAAAATGTATTTATATATATAATTTTTTATTTTAGCACAAAATCTTACTATATATTCTTAATCTTATTTTTGTATAAGTAAGAATACTTTAAATGCGCCATTCTCAGTATTTTCAATTTTAAATTTGGCCTTTTTGATCAAACAAGTTTGACACGCCTGCTCTAGAATCTAGATTGTCTTGAAAATTGGAATTTCTTATAGTAAATACAGGGAATTTGACATTTTTAAAATAGAGGGCAATCCTTTAAGTACTATTTATTTTTGCCATGAAAATAATAATCATAAAAATGTTGGATCTTAGTTTTTAACTAACTGCAATTATTTTTAACATTTTAGGGATTGCCATTTGAAGTATGTGTATCTCAATATGAAGAAGATCTGGATCCAAGAAAATACAAATGTCCAGGAGACTTTGTAGTAGCCACAGCTTATAACAAAGTGAAAGAAGTGTCAGAACGATTGAAAAAAAATGCGAGCTCACCAGATCTAATCATTGGTGCCGATACAATAGTAGCCATCGATGGCACTATTTTAGGAAAACCTGAAAACAAAGGAAAGGCCATAAATATGCTTGAAAGGTAAAAACACTTAAAATATTCTGGTTATAAATATGTCTGATCAAACTATGAAAAATACTTGCAAAATGGTGTTAAAAATGTTACATCTGGAAATTAAATAATATGGTTACTAAACATATTATAGTTTTGATAAAACTCACAATTTGCAAATTTAAACCGAAACTTTACAAAAAAATTGCAAGGAATAAGTAAAAATATAAACTTTTCTGATAGTATCTTTATTTATTTGGGGTATTAGGCCTATTTTTATTTCAACTTTTTGAACCAACCGATTATATCAGCACAAAACTTGCAAACTTTAATTCTATATAACTCCCAGTCCACAAGCTGTTAGTTCATTAACTTGAAAGTGAAAGTTTCAATTTCATCAATGATAAATTCTTCATCCATAACAGGAATTGAACCCAAAACCCTCAGATCAATGGGCTATTGACTGGTCAAATCTAAATTTTACAGAATACATTTTAAATGCAGTAATTTTTTTTTATAAATAATCATTAATGGGTTTAAACTTATCATGGTATATGGATAGTAAGCAAAAAAAAATAGGTAATATTACCAATTACATAAGTTACACTTATCATTCATTGATTTCGGAGGATGTTGTGAATTGTGTCACACTCTCTTGAGGGTTTGTCATACTCACACACCTCATATTTTGTGTCTTGATGGACCACTTGAAAGAAAAATAGCAAGGGCATTACTAGACAGGAATTTAAAAAATATGTAAACACTTGACCTTTTGGAGAATTAAATACTGCATGATGTTGTATACATTTTGGTAGGAGTGTATGAAGCTTCGAAAACTTTGGCTTTGATTCAAAAGTAAAATTCCGGATTTGAAAGTTACAAAGAGTTAGCAAAAAAAAAGTTAAAACACACATTTATGGGTTGGTTCTTCATTTTGTGATAACGTAATTTATCATTCAACACGAAATATATTAATTATGTTTGGAATAAAGTATTATATTTTTAACCAACCTTAAACATATTTTTAAATATTCAAATTTCATTTCAGTTTTGAGAGTATATCATATTATTCATTTCAACTTTGCTTCAAATTTTAAAAGTGGAATTTGCACACCCCTACATTATGAGGTGTTTATATGGGGCATAAGTAATCATGGTGCATGTCATTTACATAATTATAGCTGCCTGCAGGTCAAGGCCACATATGTTTGGTTCAGTTTGAGTTTCCTGTTGATTTATTTAAGTTTTCACAAAAGTCTAGTGTTCAGAATAAAATGTAAGCCTTACCATTGTTTACTAGTTTTACTTATCTGCTGATCAAACATCTAGTCTACCAGTATACAAAATGTATCAAACCTCTGTATATATTACTCTCCAGGCCATCACCTGAAATAAAGTTGGTTCATTTCAGCATTCATATGTGTACAAAAAAATACCAAGAATTAAAATAACATAGAAATAAACGGTACATTGCACCGCACAGACTCTCTTTCTCTTTTATCTTAAAATAGACATTTACTAAAAACTCAGATTTGTGAAACAAAATAATATATATGCCTATACATTGTTGTAGAAACATTACACCAAAGATCATAAATAAAATAATATACACTGTTAATTACCCTATGACATTAGGCACTAGGAACACTGTTACAGAAAGTTTTAGAAAAGAGAAATATCTTTGTCCACCAAAGGGCATTAGAATCAAATTAATTTTCAAAGGCTTAAATTAAAGAGTATATATAAATGCTTATATTTCAGAAATAATAGTTTTATGAAAAAATATTTCAAATAAATGATTTTTATCTTTATAGTATACAATTTTAAAAACTATAAGTTATTTTGTATCTCAAATATTTGTGGAGAAATGATCAAAATTGGAAAATTTTGGCTCATGTAAAGTACCCTCAGAGTCATTTTCATGAAAATGAAAATTTAAATCTAACCAGTGTCTAAATATAAAATTTAATCAAAATTGGTAGAGCGAATTTAAAGAAAATTTACTTTTTCTCTTTTTGCCCTTCGGTAAACTACCCTTAAATTTAGGGTGTGATATCTAATTCCTAAACCCCTGCAGGAAGACCTTATGAAAAGCCCAGATGTCAAGTTTTAACCCATTCGGTAAAATAAGTTCAGCTCTAGCCCGTGGAACAGACAAACAAACGTACAGATGGCATTGCGAAAACAACTTTTTTTTATTTTACAGGGTCATGAAACGTTGACATTTATCAAAATCTCATGTTCGACTTTTTGATGATCACAATACTTTCTCTACGAGGTGTTGAGAGAAATTAAAATGCAACACTATACAATCAAGTATATTTGAAAGGTGAAGCTTGCCGGATGAAATATTATATTTACGGATATCAGCAGATACAATAAATTGAAAAATGATACCTCTACACAGGAATCGTTGGGGATATATTTCTGTTACGGTTGATATCTGTAAATATAATGTTTCGTCCCCCATTCTTTACCTTTCATATAATATATTATACTTAATTGTACAACGTTGCTTTCTTCTATCGTGATTAACTTGGAATGTATAATGTACTTGTACTTTTGACAGCATAGGGCCACAACCGAGTCACCGGTGGTTGTAATATCAATTATAGCTTTTAGTAGCTGATGATATTTACACGTTCATCACAGACTCTGTCTTAAAATATGAAAGAAGGACAGTCCTTGGTTAGCTCATTGGTAAAGCATTGGTACACTAAACCAAGAGTCTCGTGTTTTTTTCCTGTGTCCAGGTGTTATTTTTAAATTCATTGGAAAATTGTAACATGAGCTTTACAGCTGATTAACTGGTAAATTAAATACACAATTATGGTATATTCAAAAAATGTTCCTAAGTGCAGTTTTATTCATTCTTCGTTTGGCAATAGTGAAACTGATTATAATATATATTTTTTGCTTTTTAAATGATTTATTTTTCACTTTATTTTTTAATGTGGTAAATGGTTTTACTGGTCTCAAGCTCATCATTTTCTAACTAAGACTATCCAGGTTATTGCACTATGATACAACACAGCTGGCGAGATGGTACGTTCTCTTAAACAAGCACCTACACCAACTTGAAAAATATTAACTGATATCACCCGTGTATCAATTTAGATTGAAATACATCCATTATGGTTAGATAGTTCTAAATCGTTAATTGGACGCACACAGACATGCAAACAAGACCAGCATATTATCTTGAACTTCACGAGAACGGGAATTTTTGAATTTGTATATAATATTTTCTAATGAAATTATTTGAACATATTTTAACTCTCCAGGTGGTTTTGGAATTCAAATGGTGTTTTTTTGTTTTGTTTGTTTTTTACTCAGACTGAGTGGCCGCCCTCACACAGTTTACACTGGCGTGGTCCTAAACACAGGATCTTCAACTATAAAGTTCTATGAGAGTACTCAAGTGTATTTCGACAAGTTGGATCCAGATGTCATCAAGGCTTATGTCGATACTGGTGAACCATTGTGAGTGACACTTTTAACACATTAAGAGCCTTATAAATAAAGTGATGTATTTAATAGACATGACAAACAAAATATTACTTTTAAATTATACCAAACCTTAAAAACTTCTTTTTTAAATTAAATTTAAATATTTTCCCTTTAACTATAATTATACATTTTTAAATATTCAAGGATTCAAATTTGGATTTGAGATCTTAAAAAAAGTTATGATTTGGATATGAGATTTAGAGTCGAGAAATATAAGATTTGACCCTTCTCAAAATAAAATTAAAACTGGAATGAAATATGTTATTAAAAATATTTCTTCCTGTATATTTTCTTTAAATTTACATTCAAATTGATTTTTATATTCTTTGACTTTGAGAACATTATTCCAAACACAATTTTATAGTTAATTTTATCCATTTTAGTCTCAACATAAAATTAACCTAACACTTTAGTTAAGTTGATATTGCGCTTGCCTACTTAACTAATGTTTGCAGGTTCAATCCTGTCTTAGTCAAAAATGTATCACTTGTGAACGTGGGACTTCCTCTTTCACGGTGATTAATACCCGGGAGACTGGTTGTTGTGTCTGTTCTAGAGTTAATTTAGTTTGTAAGTCATGTGTTGATACAATCATTTGTTTCAGAAAATGCACATTAAATACTCCAAATAAAAAACTACACATTAGTATTTGAGTGAAACTTTACACAAGTTTCAAATGCACATGTTTTTATCTACAGCTGTCCTATAACATTTCGTTCAAATTCTCTAGACACAACTCTTTGATACATGTTTTCATAGTTTTGAATATAGGTTATGTTTTTAGAAACTAGGATCATATTAGTGATTAGACAATGTAATATTTTGTAAGTAAATATGTTAATAATAGTATACTCAATGAGAGAGCTTATCATTAGTATTATTATTAATTAATACAATACAATCCAATACCATACAATACAAATTACAGACTATTACAACTTACATTTTAATTTCAAGTTTAGAGATATTCATTATTATTACTATTCTAGAGGCATTACACAAAATCTGGCTAATGTGCCTCTTAATGTCTATAGAATATAGAGCGGAAGGTGTAAAAATTGTTGATAAACAAGGTAAAAATACAGGGGTGCAGAATATGTTCAGAGATCCAATATTTCCCCAGAACATAACATTTTCAAAAAAAAATTCCCCGAAAACCATAGCGCTCAAAAATAAAACATTGAATTTCTTATAGAGGCTGAAGGAAATAAGGATTATTACCTACTGCATAGTTTGGAAAATTCAAATTCAAACATATTTTTAATCATAGTTATTTTTATAGTACCTACATTATAAAAAAAATAGTTTTCTCCCGTCTCCTTGGGGGAGTTACATATTGTTATTAATTGTTCATTGATACCAGTAGGCTTACCGGTACCAACATTTAATTTTACATCTTGGTAGTAAGAGGCAATGAAGTGTGATTCGAGGAAGCCTTGGTTTAATTGTTAATTTTCATAGACTTTTCGTTTTATTAGATACGTGATATCTGAGTTTATTATGTCTGCCACATCATTCACAATAAGCACAATTGACATAATAAACATTTGTTTCACTAAACCATCTAATTTTTTATAAACATTTATCTATTGTACAATGTACAAACCCTAAAAGGTCCATTAAATACAACAATTTCTTGGCTACACAATTGTTACAATACGCATGTCATGAGTTTAAATAAACTGTGCGCACATCGCCATGTAATTAGGCCGCGATATAACGGGTGAATGAATTCAAACTAAAACACAACATCGCTCACCCTTCCCTACCCTCCCTTGCCTGCCCGCCATAGCTACCAAACACCCGTGGTAAGGTAGGTGACTGATGACTCATCACTCAATCACGCCATTAGACAGGTTAAATTATTAGATTTTTTCTTTGCCCCTTATCTCAACCTTTGACTTCTTATCTAGAACTCTGACCCATTATCTTATCCCTTAGACACTGCAACCCTTTGTGCTTACACTGACACTGCCTCACTATGGCACATACTGGTAGTGTGGGTGTTTAGTGCCATCATCCTTTCTTTTTCATACAAATGAAACTACCATATCAGAGCCAGAATGAACTAAAAACGTCAACAAAATTGTTGAACTTTTCTTCCTTGCCCCAAATTTACCCAGGACTGCTTTAATTTCCCTCGAATCTCATTCGCGCGTTTGGACATATTCCGCACCCCTGTAAAAATATATAAATTACATAACTAATGAAATAAAATAAACTGTTTACTATATAAATAAGGTGTTAATCTGACACAGTGAGATTTTTATTCGAAAAGTACTGTTGCACCTAGACTAAAGTATGCTTTTATAACTAGATAATAGTATCAAACAAATTGTATAGTCAAGTATTACAAAATCATAGGGATCTTCTTCCCTTGTTATTTCTATTAATACTGTTAAGACAACTAGTATTATTACTATTACTATCATTACTAATACTAGTAGCTCACTTCTGGATCGTCAAAAATAATATGATATAAGGCTGATTTAAATTTAAATTTTGATAAATATCTAATATTTTGGTCCAATGAGTTCTAAATCATTGCATCATTCCAATTAAAGCTTGATTTCATAAAACAACTAGTTTTAGATTTTGGCACTATTAGGTGTGTGTTTTTTTGGTCTTATTTCTGGTCGATAAGCTTAAATTAACATATTTAAAATCTAAGCAAGTTGAAGTATTTGTACAATGTATGATATCATACAAAAGTATTAACATCTTATATTTAATTATCTGTCTCATATTTAAGAGTACAAGTAATCTAAACATTAGTGAACTGTGTGCTTTGAAATCTGAAAAATTTATAGCTCTGACAATTCTTTTTCATTAATAATACTAGTGGTTGAAGATGGTTTCAATACCATAAAGAAGGTGGGGTAGACAAGTGTGAAGTACAAATTTCTGACTATCTATACTAGAGAAAACACCAATATATTTCAAGAGAGTCCTACTTAGAGACCTGATGTGTGAGACCCATTTTAGGTTATCATCTAAAGTCATGCCCATGTATTTAATGCCTTTCATAAACCACTGAAGATGCCTTGGGCTAAGTTACGGTTATATAATTTGTCATATAATTGATTTGTCCTGTTAATTAACATACTTTGTGTTGATTTCTTTTTCCTGAATACTGCTTGCTCATTATATAATATATTTATTTCTCTCCAAGAAATTTATCAACCTTTTGTGGATGGATTTTTCAAATATTTTATCAATACTAGACAATAGAGAAATTGGTCTGTAATTGTTCATTAAAGTGGGGTCATCAGACTTGTAAAATGGAATAACTTTAGCGACTTTCAGATGTTATGGATATATTCCTGTACTGAAGCAACAGTTAATAATGTCACACAAGGGCTTACATAATGTATGGGTAAATTCTTTTATCACAACAGAATTTATGTTATCTTCTCCTGTAGATTATACTCAAATGCAGAGCAAGAAAGAACATTTTGAGGGTAGGCCAACTTTCCTTTGATATAATAGACACAGATAAAGAGACAGCTAGTCCTTTCATTGATAGCGACTGTGCGAATATGACAGAGATGGCATGAGTTGGTGAAACATCAAGGTCTCTGGTCCCTGATAGGGTTCCCTTATAGGATTAGTAACAAACTTTGTGCATTTAGCTCAAAAAAAAATCTCCTCTACTTAATCCATTCTTACTAACTTTCTCCACACTTCTCTATCCTTGAATATTCCCTTCGCTTCAACAATATCCATACAACGAGACATACATGCTCTTTTATTTTTTAAACTCTTAATGGTTTTTATTTTCACGCATTCGTCAGCCACATCTCACCATATCTTACATTTCCTACTCCTTCCTTTTGATCCACACTCTCTACCTTCATATATTTACTTTATCACTCAGTCCACACTCATCCTTTCAGCATGCCCAAACCAACGTAAGACACTTCTTTCACCTTGACCTATTCCTTCAGCACCCATTCATTACTGACTTTGTCCATATGGGTTTTTTCACATACATTTCTTAGATATCTCATATAACATTGTTGGTACTAACACACTTTTATATACTTCCACCTCTGCCTCTTTCAATACTTCTTCATTATTTGCATTAGTCCACAAACATCCAACTACTCTTTGAAATATATTCATTCGTCTGTCGATTTCGCCATTAATCCTTCCATTTTGTCGTCAATTTAAAAAAGAAAACATTTTAATGTTATTTAAAGTAGCTATTTAGAAGTTATGTTAAGATATTAATTATTTAACTATAAAATCATCAATTAAATCTTGAGTTATTTAGTAAACTTAGGCCTTTAAATTATTGAAATAATATATTAATAAAATTTAACACATAGCCTCTGATAATATAATGATATGAGAAATGGTCGTCCCTTATATATTGGCTGAATTTTTGGACTTTCCGCTAGTATCGCAACATTTATAAGTTGTGTATTTTAGGCACTGCACTTGGTTCCATGAGGTCCTTGGGAAGGAATATACTACTTAGTGATTAATAAACTTATTTGTATTCAACCCAAATGGGTAGTAAGACAGGGTGCTAAAAAAAGTCCCATATGTTCTAACAATTATACATGGCATGTACACACATATGGTTTATTATTAGACAAATGTGACTTTCTCTTTATATAATCTAGATGTTTTATTTTTCTCTATTTTCAGAGATAAGGCCGGAGGATATGGTATTCAAGGTATTGGTGGATCTTTGATCGAAAAAATTGAAGGAGATTATTTCAACGTAATGGGACTTCCACTCCACCGACTATGTAAACAAATTAGAGAAATATATAAGAATAGAGTTCTTTAAATTAATTTTTTTTTTAATAGTTTCATTGCCTTAGTTAATGTCATACCTTGGACCTCTTGTGGGTGAGACTTGTGCTCTATGCACTCTTTGGTGAAATATAGCTCTTTAATGAAAACCTGTTCACTTTTTGGGGTACATTTTGTTATATGTGGAAGAAGATGGAACAAAGTCTAGGTCGAGGGATTGAGAGGTAATGATCAATTTATTTTTTTCAAGAGACAATCATTATCTCTTTGTCCAGGGGAAATGTAAAATGTAAACTGTAAACTGTGTTTTCATTTTCAAAATTCGGCATGAGGGAAAAGAGGAGAAGTCACATTACTCACATTTTCCAGGGCAACAATTTTGATATCTCAAACCCTATAAGAACCTTAGAAAAGATTTTTATTTTTTAAATTAATTTAAATATGACCGAGACCTCTTTTAACCATAGTTTAAAGTGCATTATAAAGGTCTCATGATTGTTTAACAGATGGAAGCACTAACTAAATTTGAGTTAAAATTGGACTCTCCCCTTTCCTCCTCCTCCCCCCTCTAACCCTCAAATGTAAGAGCCTTTTTGTGTCAGTTTTTTTAATCCCTTTTTCCTGTACATTCTTTCAAATTGATCAAAATGTAACCTGATGGGTAGCGGGGACTGTTGATGTCCCCCCTCCTTCCCCTCTAGATTTAGTTCATTTCCTTCTGATATTCTCGAATATAAAGCTGAAAGATAGCTTTTTCCTCAAACTCCATATAGGTACTAGAGGCAACCACTTTTTTAAAAAAAAATTGAGAAATACGCAGGGGCTCCGAAAGATATTTGAAAGTGCTCAACTAGTCCATAGGTCCTGACTGAGTAAAATTTTAGACCCTGGATGAATTTTGAAGCTATTTGAAGGAGGTTTATTTTTCCTGGATGGTACTCTTTGTATGTCCTTTGTCAAAATATATAGTAACAATATAGTAGGAATTTGTGTGGAGAAGAACGTGGTATTTTTTTTCCGGTCACCATTTAAAAATAATGGGTAGCCCCCATTTATATTTTTATTCTATGAATAATGATACTATCCAGGGGTATTTGTTATGTTTTTATCGTCCTGGCTCCCAAGCCGAAAGTGAAATTGGAAGCCTTCCTCCAAAAAATGTATGAAAATTATACTCTTCTAGAAGTTGGAGTGGTTCTCACCCAGAAGATTTTTTTAAATTCGGAGTTTTCTAAAAGCTTCTTAAAATGTTCCTCACCTAGAAATCTTTTGAAAATTTATTACTTGTAGATCCTATATAAAGAGATTTTCCTCTAACAAATTTTTGAAAACTAGATGCCTCTATAAATTAAGTGGTTATTTATTGGCAATTTTAAAAAAAGTTGATGCCTCTGGAAAATAGTTTTAGTTTTTTTAAATTGTAGTTAGTGTTTAGTGCACACAACCAAAGAAATATTTCTTATCATTTATGTAGGTGCTGCGTGTCTTACTGAATGTCAGGGTTATCCACAACCTACAATAAGAATACTGTAAGTGGAGGTCGTAAAACATCTGAGAGAAAAACCTTTACATATTAAAATATCTACCTATAATATTTAAATGAGAAAAAAAAACTCTCAAATACAGAAAGAATGTTTGTTTGAAAGTTTTAAGTAAAAACACATTTCTTGATATTTCACATTGCAAGTAAAGTTATTAGTGGTTTACAAAACAACCTATTACGAGGCTTCTATTGTAGGTTTAGTCACATTTTGAATTATTATGGGCCCCTCTTCATATACCCAACATACTAAAATTTAACTTAAGGCTAGTGATTAAACATTGTCCCTACATTCTGGCGTCTTTTCATTTTGAAATATATGATCCAGGGGAGCGACTGGGATGATTAAAATTTTAAACCCAGCTGATTTCTGCTGATAAAATTTATTGGTTTTACACACTTTTAAAAGACAAATAAACGACAATTTTATGTATTTCCCATCACATCAACAGCTGAGCAACTGGGCCATTGATAAGAGAATAATACTGTATAAAAGTGCCACTTTACTCTTAGCAATTAGAACCATAACATAATAACTAAGAATGCTGGCTGGCACCTAAAACTAAAAGAATTGGTAAAAATGCTTTGGCTATAATATATCTCTAGTGGTTCAATAGTAATGATGAGTATTGATTACTCAGTCAATATTGAACATACTCCTCAAATATTGCTAATGTGGCATATTTTTATGAAATAAAATCCATGACAGCAAATTGAATAGCAGCCTACCTCAAAAAAACTTAATAACTGGTTTGGTAAACTTGGACAATTCTAGGAACAGGTTCGTCTAAATTCCACCACTGTTTGTTTCCCATTAAATGGACAAATGAATGGATGTAAAAAGGTACTTTTAATCAATAATTTTTCAGATTAATTTTAACTATTTACATTCATTTTATTTTTGGAGAAAATGAACCTGAAATCATATTTTGGATATTGAACTTTAACTAATGTCACTGTTTTTTAAGAAATTTCCTAGGTCTCCACATTGAAATGACAGAAACTGTTTTATATATATATATATATTTATTCTTGGTGATGTTAAAAGAGGGACAAATTGCTTTCAAGGCACTCAAAAGAGGAAAATGTTAATTTGTGAATGTCATTTGATGTATGGGACTGTGCAACATGCTTCCCAAGAATACATTTCTCCCCAACATAACTTCCGCTCTCCACCCCTCGGCTATTTTTAGGAAAACATTTGAGGGTGCTTCCCCATCCTGAAAATTTGTCTTTGCTATATCTTTTAATCTATCACAATTAGAGATGGGCTGCATACTTTATTTCTCGAATCTGAATCTTAAATTTTCTTTCGAATCTAGAATCTAAATTTGAATCCTCAATCTTTAAAAATGGACAATTTTAGTTAAAGTAAAAATATTTAATTTAAAAAATGTTGTCTTAAGGCTGATGCCCCTGAAAAATCATATTTTGTATGTAATGTCTACAAAGTCATAAACAATAAAGATAATTTTTTTTAGTAAATTAGTAATAATGATACAATTTAGTTCTTTTTTGTCATTTTGTTACTCTCCCAACTACTAGAGTATATAATTCCTTTTACCAATTGCCCAATTGCTTAAAATTGATATATCATGTCAAGGTTTTAATAACTGGCAAGATGCTTTTTCTGAGAGTCTCGCGAATCTTGGAATCTCTCCTAATCACCCGCTTTGGTGGCATAATTAGCTAAGCGCGCTAGTTTCGTGTTGAGCTAGACTGTCGAGGAGGGGGAGATCGATGTTTGAATCTTGCTTAGGTGAACTGGGGGTGATTTTTACTTAATGGTTTTCCACTCTCCCTTCATGCAAATGTGGGATCACTTCCTCTATATTCAACCTTCCCAATTCCTAACCCATTAACATAGTTATTACATAAGCATATAACCCGAATGGGTAGTAAGACGTGGTGCTAAGTATTATTATATACTCATCTGTAATCACGATATATCATAAATATTATTTTAGAATTGTAAACAAATCCAAAGATTGTACATGCTAGGAATGTTTTATATGTAAATATATAACGTATCATGCTATATTATATTATGAGTATATTATATATTATTATGCAAAGTGACTACCTAGGACAACCAGGCTTGAATACATTGTGGTATCAAATTGATTCCCTTTCCCTTAATATTGATTCGACCAACCACAGACACAATAAGGTTAGTGAGTGAATGTTTGTACATGGTCTTTAAGGTCATGTTTCATAGTGAGCAGAAAGAAATGGTTTCTTATGCCAGGATCATGATCAACTTAACTTTAACTTAACTTTTAAGGTTCACTTAACCTAAGAAAATGGATGTGTAATCACGATTCACGTAACTTAACATAACAACTCTTAAGCCAAACATCTGCATTCTAGTGTGTATGTATTTCGATCTGTGATTTATACTATTTGTAAAGTAATGACCTGTGAATGTTTACTGTTTTCTATCGATATAATAAACTTTTATCATTACATTTTTTGATAAACTTAGCTTTCCTATTTTACTTTAATTATTTTGTTTCATTGTCCGATCACTAGAACTGAAGCTAAAGAGTAGACCTTATGCCGAGATCATAACCATCTTAACTTTAACTTAACCTAACGTTCGCTTAACTTAAGAAAACAGATGTGTGATCATGATTCACGTAACAACTCGAGCCAAACATCTGCATTCTAGAGTAGCTATGTGTTTTAATCTGTGATTTGTACCATTTGTAAAGTGATGATCTGTGAATGCTTACAGTTTTCAATCAATATAATAAATACCTATTATTAAACTTTTTTGATGAATTTAGCTTTCCTATTTTGGTTTAATTATTTTGTTTCAATGTCTGATCACTAGAAATTAAGCTAAAGAGTAAACCTTGATAATAAAATTAACAAATGAATTAGTAAATAGCCCTGTAGACATCACTCGCATAATGATTGGCTGGCTATGTCATGTGATACCCTTCATGTAACGTTCACTTTATGTGAAAGACCTCCCAAGACATCTATTACATTAAATTAACTGCAAGTGAACATTAAGTTAATGTCATGATGATCGCTTCCATTAAAAAATATGAGAAGAACCTTTACATTAAGTCACATTAAGTTAACCTTATGTGAACGTTAAGTTGATTGTAATCCCTGCATTAATACATTCCAGTCAAACAAGTATTTCCCTGCCAAACATGTACGAGCCACTATTACCTTTTAACTAAATATTAAGTTAAATATTGAAAGGAGTATAGAAGAGCAAGGCCTACACACTTACCAGAAAACTGTAGACCTTGTCCTTTTATCCTCTTTTAAATGTTTAATTTAATACGGCCATATTTACTTATAGCGAGGTATAAAATTTGTTAGCAAATGTTTGTTCAATAAAATAATAAATGGACCTGATACGAATCCTATTTGAGTTTTAATTATCTGTTCTAAATTGAAGGCCTGAGATTTTGAAGAATATGACATATATCAAAATACAAACTAATCCTATCAATATGAGATTACTTAAAAATTAATTTTATAGTTACTATAATATGTTAGTTATAAAAAATAAACAAATGCTTAGTTCAATTAACAATTTAAATGTACTAACTTAGGCAACATAAAAATCAGAATAAACACATATATAGTTATAAATAAAATGGTGTTGTCCATTCAATGTGTGCCCATAATAGTTTAAAGTTTCAATTAGTATCAGAACCTTTACATGAGGAGGTGAGGTATTTTGGGGGATTTCTTGTTTAGGGACTTCTCCATGGGCCATCAAAGAATTGGAACCCCTTTACCCCCCAAAAAAAAACCTTATGAAGAAACGTCAAGTGAGTAGGCATTTTTCATTTCAAGTTGAGTTTGAATATTTCAAGTTAAATTTTTGTAATAGATCCATGGATAAACCATAAATAAGTACAAACATAATTTTTTTAGAATTACTTTTTTTTTTGCAAGAGTTTATATTCACACAAATTCAAATATTTTTTAACACAAGTGCACAATTTTTTAACTATGAAAAAAGAAAATGTTTAGGGACTTAATATTTGCTTTGAGATTTATAGCTTAAAATTGAATAAAATCAATTAAATCAGGATTTTTTGAGGTAAACAATAAAAAATTCAGAGTACTCAAACTTTTCAAGTTTTATAAACATCTTCAAGTCTAGTTGAAGCAGCTACTAAAACTGTAGTCGAACTCAAATTTTTGAGAATTCGACACCCCTAATAATAATAATAACTCATTAACGCAATTATAATGTTTATTGCCTGGACCAGGGGTAAGACATGATGGAAAATATATTATGGATAACTGCACACCACTATTTTAGTTGGATTTTTAAATTAATTTAACACAAATTCCATGGAGTCAGACCTTATATATAGTATGATTTTGATAGGAAGAACAGTAGAAGTTAGTTACTAAAGTTACTTAAATAATTTTAATATATTTACACATGAAGTCATGTTATCTGCGGCTGTCACTTTTGATAGATATTATTAATACCTATAAATTAACACTAATAATATGAAGAAACATTACCAATGTTGGCTGCAAACTAATATGTTTGAATTTTCTCTACTGTTCTTCCAACCAAAATCAGGGTATAGCTATACAAACCAAGCGGCCGCCATCTTTTGACAAAGAGAGTCCCAACTTTTGCTGATAGATGGTGTCATCACAACAAATGTTTCAGCTGTTAATCTCAGTTTTCTAGACCAGAGCTGCTACAGATTTATTCAAGTAGATTCTCATTTGTTCTCACAAATCTAAGTTGACACCGTTCTAGACCTACTGCTTCGCAAAAAAATGTGGAAGCACCAGGGATTGAAGCCGGGACCTCTGATCTGTAGGCGGGAACTTGGACCACTATACCACAGAGGCGGTCGATTGAACATGAATCCAAACCTAAATTTGGTCACTAAGAACACGTCAGTAATCATGATAACCTCCGTATGGCAGATTCAGTCGAGGTCAGCACCATGGCTGTCACAGATTGTCTCTCATTGTGTCCACTTGACCTGACCAGCAGGTCGTAGGTCAACTTTATACTGACCTGACATTCTCTGCACTTTCACAAGTATCTTTGTCTTCAGTGGTTTCTTGCAAGGCATTGAGGGTAGCCAGTGCAATTTTGATGTATTAGTGGGATGGAAGACGATGCTATCTATAGTAGATTTTTTCACATTTTTTAAATTTCGTTTCTTTTCACTTTAATGTATATTAGTGGAATATTTTACCTTAATTCTGAGACAAAACATTGCAACCAGACTTCTTATCATTAATTTGACATACAAAGTAAATAAATAACCCCGATTTAGCACTGCTAAATTATTTATCCTCGTGAGAATCCAAATCAGGACCCATAGATCATTGGCTATACAGATGCGCTAAAATGGAAACATCTCCAATATAATATAGAGAGAATAATTTCAAACTGTGGGTCGTGAAAAGTTTTCTTATTGTGAAGTTTGTTATAATTACCATATATGAAAAAAGAAAATCATGAATGATTGATAGTATTCAATGATGATGTATTTTAAACCGTAGTATAAAAAATAATCGAATTAAAAAATATATCCTTCACGCCCATTCAAGTCCGGGGAGGTAGCTAGTGTGTCGTTCTTAAAATTGGGTCGCTGTTCTAGAATGTTAATGAAGCACTGAGTATAAGCCTATATGCTAGAATTTAGGACAAGGCTTATAATTCTCTATACATAATGTGTACCATTACACACATTAAAAGTCTCCAAAAAATTACCATTTACAAACAAGTATCAATTAAATATCATCGATACATTTTTATGCCCCCCTGTCCCCCTCGCCATCCATCCCAATAAATACATTTCTGTGTGGTCACTCGATGCTCTACTGACCAAGATAATATGTTGGGATATCTACAGCTTTCATTAGTCATAAAAGATTAATGATTTAAGTTTACTTTATCAAAAACTTTTCTTGTTTTAAAACTTTCTTATAGTTTGTCAATGTGTGGGTGACTTACTCGTTGATCGACCTCACCACGTGGTGTGGGATCATGGTAGAGGAAGAAGTTGAAGGTTTATCAAAGGGATTTTAACTGTGCTGCCGGGTTATTAATATTGTTGTCAAGTGATGATTGTGATGATTGGTTATTAATATTATTGTTGCCAACTGCTTATTGGTTATTACTATTATTATTACCAACTTATGCCTGGTTTCTAATATAAATTGTTGCCAACTTACATAATTGGACGTGCATCACCGAACTAGATTCAGACCGGGGAAATCGAAGGCTTTGTCCAACAAATTTCAGAATGTGAAGCCTCGCCTGTCTCCAGGCCTATTCAGGCTATATGCATATACAATTACTCAAATAGGATAGGGATGAGGAAGGAAGTATTTTAGAGATAATCTTTTTTCATTTCCATGAAAGGAGAGTGGGAAGCCATTTAGAAAAAAAAAATCACTCTCATTAGACCCAACCAGAATTCAAACCCTTAACTCCCCGTCACAAGCAGGCTAATCTAATATGAGAGTGACGTCTTAGATCGTTGAGCCACTGAAGCGGGTATAAAATGTAGAATTGAAAATAATTTTGAGTAAGGCGGTGTTTTGTGTTTGGGAGAGGGAGGGTAATGGTAGTTTGAGAGTTTACATCCTGCTCCTGATCCATCAAGATCTGCAAGAGCGCTATGAACACAGCACAGTGACTCCACTTCAATTAACTCACCCCTCCTCCGTTTCCACCAACGGAGTCAATGCAGACAATTACCACATAGGCATTATCTCATCAAGGAGGGGGAGACTTACAGGCGCCTCCGAGTCCCTCGAAAGCGCACAAGAAGGCAAGAAGGAGAAAGCTCACATAAAAAGCGTACCAAGATATGGATCAAAAGCGCATAAGAGCAAGAAACCTCATACCAAAAACGCACCAAGATATGGATCAAAGTGCATTAAGAGAAAGCAACCTCACATCAAAACAAAAAAAAACACACCAAGATATGGATCAAATGCGCACAGTGAAAAAAACTGCATACCGTGGCAACATGGCAAACATGTATTGTAAATAACCCTCTTACTCTTTACAATAGTGTTTATGTTAGGTTGATAAATGGCTAATTCACGAAGCTCACGATACTTTGTGATTATTTAAAGATATACATCTCTTGCAGTGTTGCCATATGAGACTTGAAAACTACAATCAATGGTGGGCTTTTGATGCACAGTCTACCTTGTGCGCTCCTGATATACTCCAAAGCAGGTACAGAAATTTGGCTTGTGCACTTTCAGTATGTAACCTTCAAGACCGACCAGTTTTTGTATTAGCTAATACCAGAACTAGTTGCAGTAGAGTTTAGTTTGTAATTAACTGGATACATAAATGAAAATGTGTTAGAATAGCTGTTCTGACTTGGAATTTGTTTGCGATATTTCGCAGGACTGCTTGGAATACATCGGGGCCAGCAGGGTTTACCGACTCTGACCCGGGTTCAAAGTTGTGGATGTAGGGAACGCGAGGTAAAGGCAGTGTTTTTTTGTTTTTGTTTTTTCCTTCCTCTTCTACCATGATCCCACACCTCGTGACAAGGTCAATCAACGAGTCATCCCATCATTTCTTCTGAAGAAAGGATGGTATAGAACGTACTTTGAAGAATAATAAAAACTCCCAGTGCATCTTGTTTGAATCGAGCCTCAACTTCTTGCGTCAAGAATCACGCATGTTAAGTCCAGCCATTACTCCCAGAGCCTAAGACATCAGGCTCGCAAAATATTGGATTTCCGGTGACGAAGTCGTCAAGGTTCTAACCAAGGTCAGGTGCACAGGGGGTGGTTGACCACATGCGAGTTCCCACTATGTTTCGACCATTCCATATCCGCGCTAATGCGGGTACACTTACTATAAATTATGCCATATCTGTGCCTATTAAATTTAGCCATGAAAGATCTTTGTATTAACTTTTTTTTAGCACCGCGTCCTACTACCCGTTTAAGCTATACATGTATATACGCTAATGTGGGTTATAAATGAAAAAGGTTGAGTTTAGAGGAAGTGTACCCCCATTTGAGTATAAAACCATTTAAGAAAAGCCAATCTCAGTAAACACGACGAAGATTCAAACCCCGATCTCCCTGTCATCGGCAGTCCAGTCTAATGCAAGAGTGTCGCCTTTTTAAAGCTTGCCACACACTGAAATCTGAATCGGATCGGAACGGAACAAATCGTTTTGCCATGGAGGGAATATTTTGACGGATTCCGAAGCTATGCGCATGCGTGTCATCAGCGGATAAAACTCGTTTGTTCGTAGGGCTCCGATTCGATTATGTGTGTGGTAAGCTTTGAGTACAAAGTAGGGAAAGGTAGCATAATATGTTCCCTTTAGTAACTAATTAATGGCTCTAAAATTCAAATGGATTTTTATACGAGTCTATTATTTTTAATATGATCTTAATTTATTCAGCTATGACCCATTTTTTCAATTTAAAAGTAAATAAATAGGTAAAACTAAAAAAGGCCAAAAAGAAAACCCTTGCTAAAGGATCGATTTGCAGTATCCCTGTTCAAAAGATTCCCATTTAAAGTACATGGGGAATATGTTTTTAGCTAGAACATGAATCTCGCTTGAATTGTGCAAACTACGATTGTTATTATTTTATTTACAGTTTCCTTCTGAGTTAAAATATCCTCTAAACGGTTTGAGTGAGAACGCGGCCTAAAATCGTATGACCAAAACAGTGAGACCCAAAGTAATTTGCTTGGCCTAAAATTAACTCAATTAAAAAGTCAGTTGGCCTGAAATTAATTTCACCAAATGTCAACTTGGCTTAATTAAAATGTATTCCGGGTGCCCGTTTGAGCCTATGCTTAGCCGCAAGACTGGCCTGTCTTTGAGTTGCGTCAAGAAGTATGACTCGCACACTTACACACACCTTCTGTTCCCCTAATAACAACACGCGGGTTTATTTGTACTACTCTTAGAGCTCTATTTATTATGCGTGCTTTCTTCGTGCGTCAAGATGGAACACACCCTAATTTAAAACCAGTAAAGTGGAAAAGGACTCGACTTTATNTATATATATATATATATATATATATATATATATATATATATATATATATATATACCTTACGAGAAGTGCCGGCGTTAAATGAATGTTCATTGTGTAACGTTGAGTCATGGACTCTCCATACGTATTTGAAAAGCCTTTTATTGTATTAATTTAAATTAATTGAAAAATAACACCCGGACACTAGAATCGAACCCGTGTCCAGGTGTCATTTTTCAACTGATTTACAGTAAATTAATTGAAATTCGGTATCCTTGGTACGGAGATTCACGTAATTTCAGCTATTTTCAACTTATGTGTTGATGATATTAATCCTTTAATTGTAATCAACATTTTAAATAGCTTTAATGTCAGTATGCTCGCTACGTGTAACATGTTTGGTTTCATGTGCAATACGTCTTAATACCTGTTTAGGTCAGTGTTTTGCCATATCAAACTGATTTGATTTTCCATTTTTATTAACTATCTGTTCTCCCTACCAACATCTCCCCAAATTAAAAAAAAATTGTTCTTAGTTTTATTACAATAGTTTTAACCCACAAACCAATTTTCAAAAATTGTCGCAGTCACAAGACATTACTACAAATACTACTAAATTACATAACCCCCATAAATAAATAATTCGCGTATGCCACTTGTAACACTAACACAAACACATGTTGAAGTTTATTTTAAGTAAATTACAACGGACAATTATTATGGAACCGGAACAATAAAAAAAACGGCAGATTGTTTATGCTGGGAGCAAGCAATAACTACCCAACCAAACTTGTTTTTTCCCTCTTGTCACCTAAGCAAGCGTGCTTATCATATATCAAATCATACACTATATCCTTCGATAATATATTTATTCTCTATATCTATATTTAAAGATTTCATAGAAGGTTAAATATTGGAACATACCATGTAAATCTATTAGGGCTATTATGTTTTTGCCCCAACCGCCTCATATTTGGTGCACTAATTTAACATGGATCAGATTCTCTGGTGAATAAAGAGTAAAGATTCAGTGCACAAACTCTACTTGCTAGATAACCTTCAATAATGCCCGATTTCTAAATTTTACGATTCCAAATGGTAGTGGATTTTCTAATGATGAGTGTTTTGACCCCGTATGCAATTTTGTGTTAGAGTATTGGGAGTGGTGTCATTTTGTTCCTTATGAACTGTAGAATCAGAAAAGTGATAATGGCAATCTCGGACCCGTGACTGGAAGGGGAGAGAGAGGGGGTTAAAATGGTAAAATGATAAAAAAATGATAATTTTTATAACTTTTTTATAAAAATGCATATGCATTCTGTTTTAGTTCTTAATGACTTTCCTAAATTATTATTTTTTATTTCTGTAACATTTAATTGTTGAAATGACCGCCATTTTGGATTCAATATGATGGAAAAAACTTTTTTTCCAAAAAAATAAATATAATAATTTTGGGTCAGTTTTACATATAGTACCATGTTTTTAATTGTAAATGTGTACATTTTTGTTAGCTATGATTATTAGTAGGGTATACATATATTGCATTTCATTGTGTTTTAAACTCCAAAGGAAAATTTTGTGATCCATAAATACAAAAACTCATTCACATATGCACAAGAAGTTAAGTTAATAATACCAGTTTAGAATTTCAGTCTTACAGTTATTGTTTATCTTCTTCCCATAAATCATCTGTATCACTCTCAGTTAGTTCATCAGGATATTTAGTATTGTTGCACTTTTCAATATCAGCTGAGCATGAACCCATTTCAGTACATTAGATTACATCATGACACACTTTTAGGTGGAAACACATTTTAGTGGGCCACAGAAACACCGCACTATACAGATACATTCTCCAGGACCACAGGGAAGATCACATCACAGGTTCATCATAACATCCATTTTCATAGATGGCCCATCCAAAGTATGTCACTGGTGGTAGATTAGGTTTTGAAAGGTGTACTTGTTGCCATATTAACGCTTGATAGTGAGCTCTTCAAATAGCTGGGTGGAGTGCAGTTTGAGTTGGAGGCATACATATGCCCTCTACAAGTTGATTTTTTTTAAAAAGAAAACTACCATCGTAACTCACTTTGCGTTTTAATTTTTCGCAAGCGCAAGTAAATGGTTCAGATGTGTTCTTCAAAGGCTTGGAATGTTTCTTCTTCAATGGATTTTGTTTGTCGTAATTATGTCAGAGCATTCAGGACTTTGTCATCCATGAACCTGTTCCAGAAAATGGTCTTAGATTTACCTAAAAATGAACCTTTTTGTGTCAACTTCAGAAAGGGAATGCATTCCGAGTAAAGCTTCAGCTCGTTTTTGTTCTAAGGTTCCATACATTTTACCTAAGAAAATCACATGTTGCTTAGAGCATGTTAAAACAAAATAAGTGTCTTTTGGCAGGTGTGGATATCGGTGGAGGGCCAATACAAGGACGTCTTAACCATGAGAAAATATTCTCACTGACTGAGCTTCTCTTTTGGCTGTGTGAAATGCATGGAGAATAAATTTAATATCATCTTCTTCTTGTGAACTCCTTAAATTTTCAAAAGTAGCTTCATAGCTTTTGCATAGTAACGAAAGAAAACATTCTTGTCCAAATCTTTAGCCATTTTTATTAGGCTGGTATTCAACAATTCTGTTAGTGCATCTTTCTTTTTGACATGCGATAGAAGCTTCTTTATTGGAAAAGATTGTATGCTTGTCATGGCTTCTATTTTGTACCTAATGAATAGGTGCTTTCCCATGCTTTTAGTGAGTTTTCTACATACGTGTCAAATACAATATTAAGTTACGATAAATTTCTATACTTGGAAAATAATTTCTTGCCAGAACTGAGGTATTCCAAATGATGGGTCTGATTGCCTTTAGCTTGGACGTGACCATCGCTTGCAAACAAACAATGTAGACCTGCAGATAACTCATACTTGCCAATACATTCTTTCAGATTCATTTCTGGACGGGAATGACACAAACAACAAGATGATTGAAGAGTTTCCTGTCTTCATTTATCTCTTTCACACTCTCTTTGGTATTTACTTTGACCTTTTTTGCCATAGTTTTACAAAGCTTCAACTTGTTTTATGGAATTGTATCCCGTCGATAGTACGTCCACAAACAAATATTTGATATTACGCTAGACAAATATCTGGTTTAGCACAGACATCATGCGCAACTTCAGTTGGCACAACAGTCATTGTCCTAAGTTTACCAAGTCTAAAACCTCATAGGTAAAAGTATTAATGAAGTTATATAAATAATCCACCATGAGAGTTAAGTTTCCTCAGTGGCAAGTTGATGCCACTTTGGATACTTCATGGTGAGCCTCGCTCTTTCTCATCATACGGGGTGCCATGCCGTCAGAACAAATCTTAGCAAGTTCTCGACTCGATAAGAAGAACTCGTTTAGCGTGCTTGCATTTTGTATTCTCTTTACAATGAAGACAGATTTTCACACGAAGATTTTCCTTCTCAAGTGCTTGGTTTACTTCCAGATGACAAAAAAGGAGCATATGTTTTATTATGAGCCCACTAACCACTTTCAAGTTTTGCCCATGTTTCAAGATCACTTTACTGTAACACTTTAATTTTTGCTATATGCCATGTGCATGATGCACTGTAGTTTACGTGGAGAATGCCAGGCCTCCACCGTGGTTCGGATTCCACGTTAAACTGTAGGTCCTTCATTTCATCTCACAATCACCCTACCATTATCACAATCACCCTACCATTACACATTAGCGTAAGTGCGTATAACCCGAACGGGTAGTAAGACGCGGTGCTAATAATAATAATAAACACTGTAGTTTCACAGGACCATTGGAAAAAAAAATAGCTCTTCTAATGCTGATAATCTCAGCTCCCAGTTTGAATTATGAACTGCACGAATGAATAACAAAGAGAAATCATGGCCATATAGTTCAGCACCAGTTTTAAGGTAGGATTATTCTAACTCTTATTTTTGCTAAAGTTTTTGAGCTTCTTGTATAGCTGAAACTCTTCCACCTCTTTATTTACATCTTTGTTGACCAATGATTTTGTGTTTGACTAATTTTTTCTTCCAAGCTTCCCACAGCTTTAAGCAAAGAGTTTTACCGTTTTCTTATAACTCACTATCCTGTTTTAAGAACTCTTCGAGAAGCATAGTGAATAAGGTATGTATAGTTGTAATGTGAGCCCTGCATGATCAGCGTACTGGCTTTTCTTGTAATAAATGATGCACAATGATGTCATCAAAATACCGCTTTCGATCCATGACTCTGGAATACCACTTGAATCAATGTAATTTCCAATAGCTCTTAGTACAGCCATTATAATGTACAAATCTCCTGGAATAAGTTCCTAATTATCTATGTAAAAATCCATTTGTAGATGTTTCAAAGGTCTATATAGATGAAGGTCTGCATCTACAACTACTTTAGGGAACCTGATATTTTCATTGACTTTTTCTTGATGTTTCAATATAGAGTAGGCCTACTGAATAGAAATATCATTTGGTGATGCAGGTAGCAAAGGCCAATCTTTTTTCTCTTTTCCTCAACTGATATATATATATATAAACTTTTCTAAGCGTTGCGGGCAGCAAAATATCCTGTCGAGGGCTGTTTGCAGCCAGTGAGCCACCAGTTGGTTAGGCCTGGCTTAAGTGGGCAGCCTCAAAGTCCTCGACCGCCCACAGATCCATGTCCATGTAATGAGGAAGTATTTAATTGATAATTATATGAGTCGGGCTGTGAGATCCGTCCGTGTGCCGTCGCTTGCTTGAAAGGATTGAGGCTATTAAGGCGGGAGTGTAGGTAACGCGAGAAAAAGGGCAGTATTTTCGCAGTTTTTATATCAAAACAATTTTAGGTCAAAATAAATCAAATATTTCTCCAGTAGTGGCATAGAATTTAGTTTTCTTCACATGGTGACTTCAACATTTCTTAAATATCTGTAAAGGGTCTCATGGAATTTAATGACAACTTTTACTCTTCATTTAAAAAGTTTCTCATCTAATGCCGCTATGGTCATGACAAGTTGATATCACCATGTGAAGAAAATTAAACTCTATGTTTGTACTGGATGACATTATANATATATATATATATATATATATATATATAATGTCATCCAGGAGTTCCTTAAACATGATCAGACTTAGTCACGTTACAGAATCTCTCTCTCAGATGACTCTGTGATGGATTTGTTGAGGCTTAACACTACATGACACCATGTATATACCAACACTTGTAGCAGAAACAGACTGCCCACAACATTCCCATTAAAGAAAACTTCGTTTATAAATGTTTTTAGTGTATATATTCTTTCTCTTTGGTATCTTATTAAAATTACTCTTGACTGAATGTCTCAATACTCATTATTAGCCTTAAATATCCATACATTTTCACTTGGGTCTTAAGTCCTATTAATTATCAAAATAATGACAAAATATGAATTAGATTAGATTGGACATTTCAAAGCAATTAATCTCAAACTAAACAAAATAACTTAGTAAAAAGGCAACGAATTTTCTGTTTGAGAGTATCAACTAAAAAAACAACATTGTTGATACTGTTTAGGCCTAATTTCCGCGTGTGCTACCCGCACACTGTCTGGGAATATAAAATGAGGCCCTTAGCTAACTTCAAGTTGGACAGCCCTGGCATGGGCTACTGGTAGTCAGACCTCAAGGATTGTGTCCGCTTCATCAGCCATCTTTTATTCTTATATTACAATATACTGGGTGGTGGAATTAAATTAGGGTGTCTTTAGATCCACAACAAAATATTTAGCAACATTAGCACACATCAGTGGTGTTCGAAGCGTCGAAACAAATGACAGTTTTGACTTTGCTCCGAAAAACTTTACAGCTTCTATAGTAACTAAGCTTCGCAAAAAAAAATATATTGAGAACTAAAATACTCAATCTATCATATTAATATGAAAAAAAACCTAAATAATTGGTCTTGTAAAGTGAATAATGACTTAATTTATCATATTAAAAAGACATATTACAAAAAATTGTGCAATAAAACAATTACAAGTGATTTTAATGTGTAAAGATATACATAAATAACGTAATTATAATATAATAATTTTTTAAATAATAAAACAACTAACAAAAAATGTTTGAACTTAGATTCGACTTCGAGAATATTTCATATATTTGATTCTAGCTCGCTTCGAATTGAACACGTGGACTTTACACACACTTAACACACATATTTAAAAATGTATAGGCCTATTATATAGAAATCAAGTAGGTGATATTTGTTTGAAAAGGTTTTTTTTCTACGCCTATGGTATACATTTATTCAAGAAGCTAACCGAGATTCCATATTAATACATCTATGGAAATAATTAAATGACGCATTATCTTACTAATATTATAAATGCGAAAGTTTGTGTGTTTGGATGTTTGTTGCTCAATCCCGCCAAAACTGCTGAACGGATTCGAATGAAACTTGGTAGGTAGGTAGAACATGTCCTGGAATAACATATAGGACTATTCCCAACCTTTGATTTTAAATAATAATAAATATATGATTATAATGTGATTGAAATGATGTTATTTAAGAATTTGTGATTTAATGTTTTATAATTAAAGTAAATAGTAATTAGTGTGACGTAGTTTCATACTAATAAATAATAAATATGTGATTTTTTTAGCTATATTTTTCGAAAAAAAATATTATTTCATTTATTTATTTATCTTATTAATTATGAAGGTAAAAATAAAAAATTAAAAAAATTATAATTGATAACTTAAATAATATATATTTCTTTTATTACGAAATATTTAACAGTGAAAATTAAAATACGGCAAAATTATTTGGAGCTTAGAACTGAGAAAAACTCATAGATATTTGAAAAAAATAAAGTTTGATTTATGACCAAAACAGTTTAGTTAAAAATTAAAAGATTTTATAAATTATTGCGGGCGAAGCCGTGACGGGTAAAAGTTAGTAGTTGAATAAAGCAAGAACTTGAAGTGTTTACACATTGCTCACAGCAAAATTCACATAAATCGATTACATATTTCTGAAGGTGTTTAACTATGGAATCCCGGGCACCTTTTTTGAGGACTTGTGTAAGAACAGTTCAGATTAAATCGAGCGTTATGTGTTGGTGTACCTTGAGTGTAATACCGCGGCATGAGACCAAGTTATAGCAGAAAACTATATTAAAATGCCCCTAAAATCAATCAATAATTGAAATGAGCCTGAGCTTCTTGATATTAGAGTTCAGGCGTACGCCGTGTCATCAAACCACCAGCAGCACAGACTTGTGACTGATATTGCCTATAGGGCATGGGGAGGGACAATATTATTTTGTATGGCATGGCAACGAATTACTAACGTTTCCCCCTATCCGTTCAGACTTTAAGGGAGTGGGATGATAAAGGTGTAATTTTGAAGAAATATTCCAAAATTTGTGCGGAGTGAAGAGTGGTTACCAATTTTGGGAAAAAAACACATTCATTACACCTTGATTGGAATCCGAACTCCAACCACCCCATCACCAGACACAAGGTAAACCTGATATTTCAACCACGTTCACACCGGTGCGATGTTTAAGGGATTTCTTAAAATATCGAATAAGCTCAACATTAGAGATATATCGACAGTGATAAAATATATATATATATATATATATATATAAAATAACACATTTTTCTATATAAAATAACAAGATGGTTTAAAATATACTTCTCTGTAAAATTCTCATTTTTTTTTTCTATGACCACAAGACTCTCTTTGTACCAGAAATACTTTTGAAAGAAAAAAAACAACGGCCCCAACTTGTTGAACGGGGTGTGGCTAGCAAAGTGAGGTCTAGCAGCCACTCACTCCAAAACAAACATTTGAAGANCCCCCCCCCCCCCCCCCCCCCATTAACATGTAACATGCTGGTCAGAGCTCTAAAAACCGGGGCGACTGTTTCGAGAAGAACAGTCCTATTTTCGTAGAAAGAAAATTATATGACAAATTGAAAGGCTATTAGATCTATTTTCAAGTCATGTGATCTGCAGCTATCACTTTTGATGGATGTTATCAATATCTATAACATAGCACTTTTTTTTAAGCATATTCATACTAATTACGCTAATGAGTTAGAGATAAATAATGTTTAATTTTACTGAAAATATATCCGTATTTGCATGGAGAGATAATGTAAAACCATTCAGAAAAATCACCAGCGATACACCTGACCCTGATTCTAACCTCAATCTCCCCGTCATCGACAGTACAGACTTTTGAAAGAGTGACGCTTTAACATATTACCAATATTGACCGCAAAACAAGTTTATATTTTCTAAAGGTTTCTTCCTAACAAGATCATACTGTATACTGTAGTACGTCAGATGTTTATCTGAAAGATCTGAGTTCAATCACAACGTGTTTTTTTTTTAAACCTCTAAAGATATTTGAGTGATATAAGTCGTTTTAGACTTTCACCCGCACCATTGGTCACAGGGTTCAAGGCATCAGGTTTGCATTAGACGAGATTGTCTATGACGAAGAGTTCAAGGTTATAATCTCGGTCGGGTGCATTTGAGAGGATTTTAAAAATTGCAGGTGACCTGGTTGTCTAGGGGTAAGGTGTCAGACTTCTGTGCAGGGGATCCGGGGCTCAACCCGCGGTCCCGGTACAGATTTATCTGAATGCCAAACCATTCCTTCATCTCTGACAAGACGTGTATCAATTACAACTTGTGAATGTGGGGAATGCCAGGCCTCCACCGTGGTTCGGATTCAACGTTAAACTGTAGGTCCTCCATTTCATCTCACAATTACCCTACCATTACACATTAGCGTAAGTGCGTACAAACCCGAACGGGTAGTAACACGCGATGCTAGTAACAATAATAATAATAATAATAATAAAATTTGCCTGGGGAAAATATTACTCCAAATAACTTCTAGAAAAGTATTATTTAAAAAAACACATGAGAGAGCCATTTTCAATCGCTTCTGGGGGAATCCCATTTCCGTATATTTGCCAGGGTAGGAACCCTTCATTCAACCCTATAGCTTGGGAGTCCAAGCCCTTCAAAATCCACCTATAAAGTTTCACCGCCACTTCTTATTTACCACCTTAAACATCTCTAAAAACTATGACTTACACTACTACCAAATTACGTACAAGTTCTTAAGATAGTTATTTGTTTTGTCAACATTCCCAATGATAGGTGATCGTTCTCATGATAATAATGGACTGAATTAAGTATGAAAACATTTTTCATATGTAGGGTTTGCAGTTCTAATGAAGCAGTAATGAGACGGGATATCAACACAACCATCTAACGAATATAAACTCCAACTCAGCGCAATACGACTTCGTAAAGAGAAGCCTAATGTTTTGTAATGGGTACTATCCCAACTATTATGATGACCTAAAAGTCACAGCTATAGGAAGCGAGGAAAGGTGCTAAATATCTGGATCGCTTTGCTGACAATTGTTCACAACGTTATTAAAACTACTTTCATCTGTCCAAACGCCAATTTATGTGTTCGGATCTGTTTCTTTTGACACATTGAGTCAATTTTGACATTTTTGCCAATGTGTTAGTCCTAAAGGCTAAAAAGCTATGGATCCGCACCTATCCAAAGTCAACATCTCTCCGGTAGTCATCTGAAGTAAAAATCGGATAGCAACAGTCCTAACCTTATCCGACAGGTCATAGCGTTACTTAAAGATAATTTCATGTGTTTTTAATCCAAGCCATGTGTCATGCAGCGTATTTTTAATATAGGATGTAATAATTTCAACATAGAACCTATGTAAAATAAATATAGCGACTATTTGTCATTGTTGGAGCTGGTGTTTTGGCCACCACCCGATTTTTTTTTTAACTAATACAATAAATACAACTACCAGACTTTTAATTCAGCATATTTTAGTGAATTTGAATAGTACCGATTTTTTGATGAAAAGTTTACGACTACACATGGAAGCGAACTCGGTACCCATATGATCCCTACTGGGAAGGAAGGGTGTTTTGTGGGGTTCTGGACATCCAATTCCCCCTTACTCTCAAAATTATTGTTTCTCGTGTATTTTTGTTTGATTCCTCAATGTTTAAGCTAGTAATTTATTAGCGTCTAATAACATTCTAAGCACTTTCAACACCAATTATGTTTTTAAAAAAAATTTAATACCGCCAGAGAGAGTCAATCTTTAAACATTTCCTTGACATCTATCTGTGTTGGGGACTTCCCCACGATCCCTCCAAAATAAATCTCTGGGTACCAAGGCCATAGGCTTCAAACCCCCCGCGAAATTTTATGAACAAAATATAAATGGCTTTATTTATGGTTCAAACAATATCAAAATTAAGATACAAATACAAATTAGGGGTCTGTGTTACAATAAAAAGCACTTCGGAGAGCTTCTATAACTGTTTATCATTTAGACTTTATCATATCTTCCAGAAATTGAGGGATGTGCCCACAAACCCCCCTCTTGAAATTATTGGCTGGCTACGGCCTTGGTGGGTACGACCCTGGTACCCATATAACAATAGGCAGACGCACAATAGACTGAGCTGACGTAACCAATAGTAAGTAGAAATAATATTAGCCTATATATCCTGGATGTATAAGTTTCCCTTCGCAAACAGGATCCTGGCGATGTCATTCCGCAGCAGCTGTTGTCAAGTGGAGCTGTGTGACGTCACGTGTCACTAGAGGTCAATTGGCCCGTGTCACCCGCACAGCATGGCTGCCAACTCCACACCGACTGGATGCCGCTACTGACAGATTATGATGAGTTCCAGTTCGACAGAGTCAAATGGGTAATGAGACACAGAAATACCGCTCGTTTCAGTATTTGAGTGAAACAGGAATAGTGATTAAAATGACAGTTCTGGACCACTTCTCCCCCATAAGATTAACATTGATCCTCCTAACTGGAGTTGGCCCACTTTCTCCCACCTCAGTTGCCGACCNGATCGCGACCACCGGAAATTGTATATACTTTTCATTTCATTAATTAATTTTAATTAATTTAAAATGATTGATTTTTATATAAAATAATTAAATAATTTTAAAATTTAGTTCGCCTCTTATAATTAAACCATCGATATAAATAAAGACTAAATTTTATACATAATTAATCTTTATCCATTAATGAATCAATTATTATTAGATAATTACAACCAATTAACTAAATAAAAATATATATAATTGCAGGTGGCATTTGCTGGTGGTGGATGAAAGTGAGCCAACTCATGTGAGGAGGATCAATTATTTTAATCTTATGGGGGGAGGTCCAGAACTGTCATTTAACCACTACTTTCAGAGTACAGGTTTAGATTAGTCTAGTTCGATCCCAAGCAGCACCTGAAATTACTTAATATTTGAGTATAAATTCAAAGGCGGATTTACTAAAAGGTGACAGACTGTAGCCCAGAGGAAGTGCTGACGAAGCTATGGCGCGCGAGAATATGATCCTGGCACGCAGTATTTACCGCGTTCTATGTTGTTATTGTTGTTTTGATTGACATAGTAAAATAAAAATAAACTTTTTAAAAACTATTACAAATTGATTAATGGTCCTTTATTACTGTCACTAAGTTTTGTTTCTTGTATAGTAGGCCTAATAGCTATAAAATACATATAATTTATAAGATTTTCTTACTTATAACACTCAGAAGCATAGTCTTAATAGATTTATTCAAAACTATTTCAACTATTGTATTCTCCATCTCTGTAAAAAGAACCTTAGTTACAACATTACTTATCACTTTATTGCATTAGAAACTCGAAAATTCATTGCTGCACTTACAAAATTACGCCACCTATCTCTATCTTGAGCTAGTTATATCCAGTCCACCTCATTACACCCTATCTCTATCTTGAGCTAGTTATATCCAGTCCACCTCATTACACCCTATCTATATCTTGAGCTAGTTCTATACAGTCCATCGCATTACACCCCATCTATATCTTGAGCTAGTTCTATACAGTTCACCTCATTACACCCCATCTATATCTTGAGCTAGTTCTATACAGTCCATCCCATTACACCCCATCTATATCTTGAGCTAGTTCTATACAGCCCACCTCATTACACCCCATCTATAACTTGAGTTAGTTTTATCCAGTCCACCTCATTGCACCCCATCTATAACTTGAGCTAGTTCTATACAGTCCACCTCATTACACCCCATCTATAACTTGAGCTAGTTCTATACAATCCACCTCATTACACCCCGTCTAAAACTTGAGCTAGTTCTATACAGTCCACCTCATTACACCCTATCTCTATCTTGAGCTAGTTCTGTCCAGTCCACCTCATTACATCCTATCTCTTTCAGGTCCATTCTAATGTTAACCTCCCATCTGCATCTGGGTCTTCCAAATGGTCTCTTCCTATTGGGTTTACCAGTCAATACCTTGAATGCATATGATTATTTATATTATATAATATGAACTATATATATATTTTTAAACATTATAACTCATATTATTATAGCTATTGTTTTCTATGGTTATAGTATTTAATAGTGATTATAAACGATTTCACTAGTCCATTTAGCTACTCAAAAATCTTATGAGCACGCGAAATAATTTCACTAAAAATTATAGACCTATTGGCCACGTGTTCTCAAAGAGGATCGCTAGTCCTGGCCTAGGGTTAAAAACTTCATCAAAATAAATATATATAGTTCAAAATACAGAAACATTTGTTTCTTACATTTCTGCTATAATAAATGTCCACGCCATATACGTAGATATTTGCGTTAATTATTGTATTTATTACGCCAATAGCATAGGGATAAGGAAGAAATATACCCGAATTTGCGTAGAGACTGAGTGGGAAACACTTTAGGCAAAAAAACACTCTTTTCTACCCGAATCGAGTTTGAACCCCAACCTCTCCGGTCGTTACCATCAAACCAGGCCGAATGTACTTGATATTTAGACCTTGAGTGGGTGCCCTTTATGTTTGTATGCACTCCAGCTACAGACTCCAGCACCTTTTCTTGGCTGGAGAGTGAACTAAAATATTCACGCTCAAAAATGACAAGAGGATTATATAATATTGCACGTCTGGGCTACGTCATTCATAGCTCAGTAACAGAAAGATTAGTCAGTACTGATGTACCGTCACCCAGGGGGCGCCCGAATGTACTAATCGTACATCCTTTGCGTGGAGGCTCTTTCCATGTCTCGATAAGACGAGGTGATGATAGTGAGTATGAGAGTGTGGAACCATTGGACACTCTTAACTCTAACTTAATCCTAAACCAACTGGTGACCGATTGGATAATTGCCCTTACGGGAAAAATACCCATGGTACCAGCCGGGGGTCAAACTCGAGACCCCTAGACTCGTAGGCAGGTGAATTGACCACTACACGACGGGGCCGGTTACAAGAGGACGGACTAAGCCTTATTGTTTCAGCCGCTTCGATTCCTCAAGGGGTGAAATACGAGGATATCAGTGACGATGCCATTTAGAAGGCGAGTAGCCGACAGTCTTAATATCAATCAAACGATGTTTGCAACTAAGTTATTTATTCATTATTTTATTCATCCAACATCATTACAAATTGTTTTTATGACTGTAGTGGAGGGATACCCCCTCCCCCCCTCTTTCCATCTATGGCACCAACAGAGCTGTCAACTAAATCAGGGAACCCACCTCGATGGAATAGTTAGCTAACGCGCTAGTTTCGTGTTGAACTAGACTGCCGAGGATGAGGAGATTGAAATTTGAATCTCGGACGGGTGAACTGTGGCTGGGTTTTTTTTCTAAATGGTTTTCCACTCCCCACGACGCAAATTTGGGTTCGCTTCCTCTAAATTCAACCTTCCCAATTCCTAACCCATTAGCGTAATTAGTACTTAAGCGTATGAACCGAACGGGTAGTAAGACGTGGTGCTAAATAATAATATAATAATATTAATAACTAAATCAGGAGCTTCCAAAAAATGTTGACCGATAAGTCTTTGTTCCAGAAAAAATACATGCTAGAACCCTCATAAAATATTCACACTAATATTATGGACATTCAATAATGAGCGTTAAATTTTACAAATATAAAAGTATAAAATAAATAGAAAAATTCACATGTTCTACCTGTACTTTGGACAAATGTCCTTTATTCGGATTTGAAAAACTTGGCAATCCTAATTACTGATGCTAATTTGTATGTGTAAAGAAAATGAAGAATATTCTAAAATTGTCTCATGGAGCCTGAGATAATAATGGTGGTCCCAAGGGCTCTGCGAAGCACAGTTTAAAAACCTATGAACTAGATAATTAAAAAGTGGCGTCAATAGAAAACTAGAAATAACCTAGTCAAGATCTAATAGCGCCATTGATTTTTTTCCAACTCATTATAAATAAAAACAACGACCTTAGTCATTTTTACTAGTCATATTCTTACAGCTTGTAGTTCTAACTCAGCAACCAAGCTATGAACATGTGTGTAACGTATGTGAAGCTGCTTGTAGACACGTTCGTCAGAGGTAGTATTAATATTTCACCTGCTGTAGTGAGAGAACAGCTGCTACTTCAAACTCAAATTGGATAATGACTTGACAAATAATTACTACTTTGAGTTTCAATACTATCTGTGAGGTTACACTAAGGAAGATGCGACTATAACCATCCGCTGTCTGTGGAGTTTAGAAAGCTTCCGATGAGGTAAAATGGCATATTTTAAAACAATGATCAGACATGAATTGGAAATGTAAGGCGTTTAATTTTTATTAGGGTACCTACATTTCTCAAATACAGAATATTCTACAGTACGGACTTTAACTATATTGCTACTCACCCCGGTGGCCAAATGGTCTAAAAATATGTCACTCTAGTTTTGGACTTGCCTGGGGATGACGGGGAGATCAGGGCTTGAATCTTGGTCGGGTCTACTGAGGGTTTTTCTTCCTACATACCCGCCTCGGTGGAGTAGTTGGCTAACGCGCTTGTCGTGTTTAGCTCGACTGCTGAGGACGGAGAGATCGAGGTTCGAATCTCGGTCGGGTGAACTGGGGGTGATTTTTGCCTAAAATGTTTTTCCACTCTACCTCCACGCAAATGCGGGTTCACTTCCTCTAATTAAACCTTCCCAATTCCTAATCCATTAGCGTAATTAGTACTTAAAGCGTATAACCCGAACGGGTAGTAAGACGCGGTGCTAAATATTATTATTATTATTATCTTCCTACATGTTTTCCCACTCTCCTTATATGCGAGTGAGGATAGATTATCTCTAAAATTCTTCCTTCCTCATCCCTACCCCATTGTAGTAAATTATCATATATGCGTATAACCTGAACAGGTATAAGATGTGGTGATGAATAAAACAATTAAACCACTAAATTGTTGTGCTCCTTGTGCTATTTATCTGTTTGGGCTATCCGCATATACAGGGTGATTCGAAACTCTCCGTACAAACTTTAATGGAAGATACGGAACACTAAAACAAATATTTTCCGTTGATCAATGTAAGTCCACAGATGTCACCATTAGGTGCTGTTAAGTGCTGTTGGTAAATAAATGAAAGGCAGAAAGTGTTAACAACATCTTTATTCACAGCAATTTTACAGCATTTTCTCATAGGAGCGACCACCAACAATAATGCATGCTTGTCAGCCATTTCAGAATCCGTGAAATGCCCCACTTACATGTACGAAGTCAGCGTTTTAAATTACGAAGAAGAAATATCGCCCCTTGAGCAACAGCACCTAATGGGGACGTCTGCGAACACACATTTATTAACTAAAAAGGTTTGTTTTATGGTTCAATATATCCCAATAAAATTCGGTAAGGAGGGTTTCAAATAATCCTGTATAGGTTAACACTCATGGAGTAGGAATGAGGAAAGTAGATTTAGAGGAAATATACCCGCATTTTTATGGAGGACGAGTTGGAAGCCAATCGAAAAAACAAATCGAGTCCTACCAGCCGGGATTTGAGCCCCAACTTCACCACCGTTGACAAATCAAATTAGACGATACAGACGCCTTTAATTACGTAACTACTGGTATGGGTGACATGGTATATCTATCCTTAAATGATATAAAGGGTAAGTTTTTAAAAAAAACTGAGGAGAGTCTGGGGATACCAACCACGGGAAAGTCCAACCTGGTGTATCCTGTCATTGTTGAGCCCAGATTAGAGTCAGTTACACTATCCGTGCGGCCGGCCCGGATGGGCTTGATGAGGCTGTCGAGAAAGCTGCAACAATGCCGGTTCGTTAGTTCCCATACTTTGAACAATACAAACCAGAGCACGGAGGGCAAGCACGTATAAAATAAAGAGCGAACCATCGACCGGGTCATATAGGTTGGGGGAGAAGGGGAGGGGAGGCCTTGATACGGAGGACGACCTCGACCTTGCACTTCCGCCCTCATAGCCCGTTGTGGCCAAATCTCTTAGGCAGGTGAAGCTCATGTGTCGACTTCCGGTGTACACACACACACACACACCAGTCACCGCTCTGTGTACTGCGAACACAAAAATAAAACCATTGTTAGGGCAAACATATGTTACATCAGTATAGATAGGTGTTTGTACACTTCCGCCTCTGTCAGGTACATATTGTCCGTTTCTTTGGGCGACGCCAACTGTTCTGCGGAAACTGCGACATAATAATTGCTTGCTCAAGATAGTGTCAGGTCAAGGTCGTTTCTTGCGATATTGAACACTGCTCTTTAGGTTAGCGGTTTTTAAAACATGTATCATGACCTGGCATCTGTCTTCATATTCATATCTAGTCCACTGGATCATTTAACGTATAGTTATACACAAAATGTGCGGCTCTAAATCCAATTTTGTGTATTTTATAGAAAAAAAAAGTCTGTGAAGTTGGCAGCACCCATAGCGGCACAAATGATACCTATGCCAATATTTATTTAAAAAGAGATACCTGAGCCTATAAATGATTTAGTTGAAAGAGAGGAAAAGTCAATATTTATGAAACTTAGTGGATCCATCTTTTTATTTTAAAAATTTACTTTAGGATTTGCAATTCTGGGGTCAGTTTGACTGTTCGAAATGTTTAAAAACACTGTTCTTTATTCAAATTTTGTGTTCCAATTTAAAAAATGTGATGATCTGTATTCTACTAGCTTTCGTAACTATTCCAGAATATTGTCCGGTAAAAGATTAATATAATTGAATCACAAGGGAATGGGTTGTAATTGTAAAAGCTTTGATTATATACCAGAAGTATTAACATATTTGTTCTACAGCAGATCGAGGAGCGCCACCGTTAGTTAGACATTTAACCACCAAGCGCTGTAGTTGGTATGTGAGAGTGAGAGGAGAACTGAAATCGCTGTTATGGCTTTATTGGAACTCATTTGATTTTCTGATGGTCTTCAGAATCAGTTAAACTTAACAAATATAATGGCTTTGCTATTTAATCCAGCATGATATGCGCATTCGTACAGTTCTCATATTTTTGGCAGCATAAAACCTTACCGAGTCAAAGGTGGCTGGGATAGGCCTATATGATAGCTCGCAAAACTATTTGATCGCTCATATTTAACTAGCGATTGCCGGACGTCCATCACAGACTCTGCCTTAAAAATAAGGGTGAAGAATGATCCTGGGCACGTGACGACTTCTGGATGAATAGCTCAGTGGTTGGAGCATTGGCACATGAAGCTAAAGGTCCTGGGTTCGATTCCCGTGTTCAGGTGTCATATATTTTTTTCGGTCAACACAGCTATCATTTTACTTCATTTGTAGTATTATTTCATAGGTATTAATATTATCCCTATAAATTGACAGTTGTAGACCACATGAAATGGCGCATGAATGTACAAACATTGTTTTAATAGCTTTTAAAACTGTCAAAGAAAGTTTCTTCCTCTCTAAATTTGGTTGTAAATCAAAAAACACTTTGAAATTGTAGAGAGAGAAAAATCTGGTCTCGGTGAATCGACTATGAATGGCTCGCATACCATAACAATCCGATTTAATCATACAACAATGTTTAATTTACTATGCATAACAGTAGGCCTATTGTCTGTGTTTAGTCCAAAACTCTCGGATGTTATATCGCCACCCTTGTATGAATGGAATTCCGACGGGACTTTATATTTGATTGTAACTTCTTTCGTCATATCAGTACGCCTGATCCAAGTGACTTCATTGTGTTACACGATTGTAAACCACGATTGAGGACCTAGCAGAGTATTGTGTTCTCAGCGGGTGTCGTATCCATGGTGGGAACAGTACCGATTTCCCTTCTTGTTGTTAGGACATATATTCTAAGTTGTCACAACAGTTGTATTGAGTGTGTACTGTGTAGTAAATCTGTTTTCACTGGGAGAGATTGTTCTTCCCTGATAACGGGCGGATATGCAAGGCATACTCGACAGAGGAAAATACATACACGATTCACTGTCTAACTTTTTCATTTTTAAGTTACGTTATCAAACACAAATTCCTTCTTTTTTTTTTTAGCACAGTTACCAAACACCTTCCTTCACCTCTGACAAGTCGTATATTAATCACAACTTGTGAATGTGGGGAATGCCAGGCCTCCACGGTGGTTCGGATTCCACGTTAAATTGCAAGTCCTCCATTTCATCCCACAATCAACCTACCATTACACATTAGCGTAAGTGTGTGTAAACCGAACGGGTAGTAAGACGTGGTGCCAATAATAATAATAATTATTATTATTATTATAACCATGTTTTTTAATACTCTTCACCAAGATACTGCGGGTATATTTCCTCTAAAGTTACCCTCCCATTACCTGCACCTTAGATCGAGTCGCTCATAACATTAGCGCTATACATTTTTATCACTACAGCACCTCTTACTTCACGTCCGCACTATCACTATGCTTTGCTGAGGAGGGGGGAAAAACCCTCTGTACTTTTGGTTGAGATACGAACTTAGATACCTCCAGTCATCAGCAAACCAAACTAAACGAACTTGACACGACATTTAGCCCACGTGATCACTAATGTGGGTAAGAACTGTGTTATTTTTTTAGCATTATATCTTACTAACCGTACGGGTTGTACGCTAACACCTGTGTTGAAAATACTAATTACAATATGCTCATTTTCTTTCATATATGTGTGGGCCTATGTAAATATATCAACCCCGATGGTTTTGGGTTAAAGTGCTCCCTTCAGGACCCAATGTCCTTGGGTTCAAAACCAGCTGAGATCAAAGGAGTTTTCTTTAACTATAAAAATCCGTAACACAACGTCCTTCGGAGGGGAAGTAAAGCCGTCGGTCTCATGTCGATTGTGGCATGTAAAATAACCCTGAAAGGTAGGTGAAAATACCTTTCCCGGCAAATTTGGTAGGTCCTTTCACTATCATTCATAGAAATTCATTGTGGAGAGTAATGGGTAACCACCCCACTTTCTGAATTCCCCTAGTTCATGGGATTTCCACCAGATGGTGCGGACAACACCATAAATCACATCAAACCAATCTTCGGGTTGTTGACTAAAGAAGAATATCCTTAAAATTAACAGACAATTTATTCTATTATTTCATCCCTCGACTAAAATTATAAATTCTTCACTTAATTGATTTTATATCTTTAATTGTATTGATCTGTATCCCTTTTAGTAAATGTGCCAGACACACAAAAAAATGCATTCCGGTATAATTTGGTGGGACTAGACGAAACTTCTACCACTCATTTACTGGGTCATTTAGAACACAAAAAACCATGATGGCCATCTCAGAAAGGTAGCAATCAAATATGGCGGCCATTCAAAATGGCGGTGGACTTTGATTTTTGAATGCCGCTTATCTCGTGTTCATGTTATCCGATTTGAACAAATTTAAAATAAAAGGCTGAAAATATCTGTCACATTGGAAAATCACTTTTTTGTTAGAAATCTTAGTCTTCACTAATTTTTTAGGCCATCCTGTTTTCAAACAAATTTGTTTTATGGGTTCATAAAAGCCTTGTCCTTCTTCAAGACGACTCTTAAACCCATCAGATGCAGTTTTACCTTTTTCTTTGGCGTTCAACAAATCACTGCTTATGTCCTCAGGTACACATATACAACTGGATAAATGAACAATATTTGAGGGGCTTAAGTCAAATGGATTCTTCCATTCACTTTGAAGAAACTCAATGAGGGGAGAAACATCCTTCTTATCCTTCACTATTCGAGGAATCTGGAGATCGTGATGAGATTGTTTTTCTTCACTTAAAACCACGAAGGTGTCTCAATGATAATGCTCTATTTTCTGAATTTATGTAATGCTGTTACACAGCACCTCTGTTAAGGCTGAAGCCACGTGTACCTCAAGGTGTTGGAGTATCTTTATTAACGGTCTCTTTGATTGCCTGATCACCTGGAATCCTGGTGAAAGGGTTCTGATCCCATGGTTGAATAGAAAACCCACCTTCCAAAAAATGCGTGTAGACAAAGGGGCTTCTCTCCTGCAGCTTAGTCCATTCAAAGAGATAGTAAAGGTATCTGGTATAGTTTACTCTAACCCATGCAAAGCACAATTGCACATTTGCTATGCAGTATATGTACAAGTACCAATCACCTTCTCTGTTAGCTATGAGAAATTCTAATACTATTTCGACCACATCTACATAAGTCATCCAAAAAGAAGATAATCCTCTATTTTCAGATCTGAGGATGTTCCAGTATTTGCTGAAGTATTCAAAATCTCTGGGACTATCGGCGCTATTTCACGTAGTTTTATGGGTTTTATGGAAAGTATTTATACGTAGCTTATTAATAACGTCAATGGGGAGCTTTTGTTCAAAATCTAAGTCATTCCCATTAATCCACCCAAGAAACCCAAACCAAATTACCCTCAAACATGCTTCATACATCAGCTGGTGAAATCGAATTGCATGGTTATATTGTTTCCCTTCCAACATTTTGTCAACAGATTCCTCAGCTATGTCACCAGATTAAACAGCTAAATCTCTTAATTCACTATCACCATAAAGTCATCCAATTGATAATAAGTTGCATATAATGAGAAAGTTAACCATCATTGGAAAGATTCGCCATTATTCGTTATGGTGTGACCACAAAACTCCCATAATATTAAAAAAACTACTTGATCCAACAATGCAACAATTTAATCCAAATAAAGATATGCTTGAATACTTTCACTTATTAAAAAAAAATTAACACAATTGAAATCTCTGTAGATGAAGCATTAGTCGTCGGTAAGTAGTTTAGTGTGTCCAGTCCATGAATTTGTCATCTGATTGTGAAAATAAATCGGACCACCTCGTTAATACACATATGAAGTTGGACATTTTTGTTTTGGAAAATGGGTCAGTACAATCTGTAGGAATATTTGAATCTTTTATTGGAAGAGGAACTTTCTTTACTGTTTTCGTGTAGAAGGGTAGAGGCTTCTCTATGATTTCAAACTTTCTGGCCTTTTTGTTAGCAATTTCACTAACTTTTCTGTTTGGTTTGCAATAAACAGTACTGGGCTGAATTATCATTCCATTCACTCGGTGAGTTGTACCTGTCCCGCTAAGTGTCTCCTCCCTTCTATCTATATTGTCAAAAGCAAGTACTTTAGGAACTCGAAAATGAGTATCAGTGGGAAGAGGTATTGATATTTGTTTTCTCGCTTCTCAATACACCAAGCTGTGTCAATTTCAAGAATCTTGGTAACACTACAACCATGTCCAAGTCAATTTAACATCGTTAACACTTCTATGTTATCAGTAAGAATCTTAACAGCTAACGGAAGAAATAAATGTTTGGGAGTTATGAACTTTCCCTGATATATTCCGTATAAAATATCTTGTGTGATAGACCATATCAAAACTTGACGTAATGAGGTACTACCAATTATTTAGCTAAAATCCTTTTCAAAATGGCAGGCATATCTTGATCATTAATAGTCAATAATTCAAGATTCGGTGGCCATTCCTGCTCATGTGGGATGGAATCTCTTACATATTTCCTGAGATCCTATACTGCTGTTTGGACCTGTTCATCAACATAGAATTACCGTTGGTAGTTCTACAGTTTATTTTTCACTTTTATGAAGTCAGTTGTCAGTTTTTTAAAGCTACAGTTTTCCAGAGATATATAGACTTTGTTTTCTACATTAATAAAATGCAAATACGACGCAAAAGTGGTTTCAAGGTGGTAGGGCAAGTTCTTATTAGTAGATTCCTTAAGTTATTCAAATCCATTTTTGGCTGAGTAAGATTTCATTTTACTAAGGAGTTCACCTTGAGTCACACAACATGTTTCAAATAAATCTGATTGTATAAAATGGTAAAGCTTGTCATAAACAGCTGCCTCTGCTTAAAGATATGGATCCAGGTTTATACGAATTATTTTTGGCTTGTGCCTTATTACAAGTTTTATGGTAGAGGGCCTCGGCTGCTACAATATCCCTCATGGTGAGAGCCATTACTTTTTCGTCCATTAATTGAGTCGCTTTACTTCTGAGAGTCCGGTCGGCTCGAAGAGCTACAGCTTGAATTAACTTTTCCCTATGGTGACCTGGTGGTCTAGGGGTAAGGTGTCAGACTTCTATGCTGGCGGCCGGGGTTCAATCCTCGGTCCCGGCACAGATTTTTCTGATGAATGTGGGGAATGCCAGGCCTTCACCGTGGTTCGGATTCCACGTTAAACTGTAGGTCCTTCATTTCATCTCACAATCACCCTACCATCACACAGTAGCGTAAGTGCGTATAACCCGAACGGGTAGTAAGACGCGGTGCTGATAATAATAATAAACTTTTCCCTACTTTTGACTACTTATTATATTTCCCCACTTTATCACAACATATACATATTGGGTGGTGTTTTAGGTTTTTTTTACTACTTTTTTTTTGTCCGGGAAGAGTGTTTTTTAGAACATTCAGCAAACTGAGTCATCAGAGTCTGAGCATAGAGCAGGGGGATCACATGAAAGTTTGTCCTTGGGAGCTTTCTTATGTGTAAACCGAGCTCTACATCCCTATGGGAATATATAGCTGTCATTTATTTGCTAGTTAGGGTAGCTTGAAATTTCAATATTAGCTAAAATTTTCTATTGTTTGAAGCGTTATATTATGTGGTCCGTGACTTTTTTTTTTAAAGCTGACTAGATCGTCTTTTGATACAGTTGAAGCCAATATAATGCATTTCGATGGTTCGAGTTTGGGTTTTTTGCTAACTTCCGCCATTTTGATCAGTTAATGCACACTGTTAAATACCTGAAACAAAACCAAAGACACGCAAACTGATATTCTACTAAACAAATATAGTTGAACAAAGAGCAAAATAAATATTGGTAGCCTATAACCTAAATGAGTAGTTTAAAGGTTAAATTTTGTTTTCGTGTTTCATCTAATAAACTGATTTTCTTTAAATGCAGCCGTTATTTCATAAAACACTAATTCAATAAGTCACTAGAGATCCAATTTTCATTTTATTTAAATTTCAAAGGGATGTATTGGCTTATCGACAATTTTAATAAGGGTAGAAGTAAAGGAAATTAAAGAAGCTTTAATAATTTGTTTTGAATTGTTCATATCAGATAAACTGAACCCGAGCCAAGTGGCATTCAAAAATCAACGTCCACCGCCATTTTGAAAGGCCACCATATTTGATTGCTACATTTCCAAGATGGCCATCATGTTTTTTTTTGTACTCTACATGACCTACTGAATGAGCAGTAAAAATTTGGTCTGGTTCCCCCAAACTATATCACAAAATTGTTTGGCACATAGACTATTTAACCTTTTGAATAATCCCTAACCGATTTATTAAATTAAATTATTTCCTCTTTTAATAAACAATGTATAATTCTACTTAATCCTCAAGGAACAAGAAATAGAACTTTATGTTTGTATTTTCACCAATATCATCATCATATTATACCCTATGTATCCCTGTGAGTGTATCTTTCAGGGCGTTCCCGAAACATGCGTAATGTGCGTGCTTCCTGTGAACTCTTCCTATAATAGCTCCCTCCGTGCACAAAGAGAAATGTCCCAGTAGTCTTCTTCGTCTCTCGAAAGTTCTTTACCTTCTCTTCTCATCCTTAGCAGTGTTGCTTGACACGCATGTCTTTGTTGACACTTTCTCGTCACACTGAGACCTTAGTTAGATTAACAAGAGTCGACATAAAACTAGAGGTGATGGGTGTGTTTACGCTAACTTTAAATATCAACAACACCTCCGGTGTAACAATAACATTGTTTTAATGCAATACAAACTAACAACAACTAGAATTATGTCAATCTGAACATCTGAAAATATTATATAAATATAATATGATTATAATATTATTATTATTATTATTATTAGCACCGCGTCTTACTACCCGTTCGGGTTATACGCACTTACGCTAATGTGTAATAGTAGGGTGACTGTGAGATGAAATGAAGGACCTACAGTTTAACGTGGAATCCGAACCACGGTGGCGGCCTGGCATTCCCCACATTCACAAGATGTCTTGTCAGAGGTGTAGGAAGGGTTTGGAAATCAGATAAATCTGTGCCGGGACTGAGGATTGAACCCCGGCCGCCAGCATAGAAGTCTGACACCTTACCCCCTAGACCGCCAGGTCACCTGATTCTAATAGGAAGTGCCAATTAATAATAACAATGGCGTGTATGAGCTACAATAATCGTAGCTCAGTTAGTGGAAAGATTAACCAAGATTAATGTACCGTTACCCAGAGGACGCCGAAATGTACTAATCGTACCTTCTTTCCATGGAGGCTCTTTACATGTCCATATGAGATTATGGTGATAGTAAATATGACGGGGGGAAGTCAATGAAGATCTTAACCTAACTCAAACCTAAATAAAATGCTGGTGACCATAGGATGTATACTCCTTTCAAGAAAAATCCCCCGGTACCAGCCGAGAACCGAACCTGGGACCTTTAAGTCAGCAGCGACTACCGCGAGGCTTGTTGGAAGGGCCTATTAAGAAAAATAAACATGCTTTTTTCACTATCAACAATAATCAAATTTGACTATATTATTAGTGTCATTTTCATAGATAAGTTATTGATAATATTTACCAAAAGTGACAGCTGCAGATCAAATGGTTTTGACGTATAAACACATATATACATATATACTAATTACTCTAATGAGTTTGGGATGAGGAAGATTGAATTTAGAATGAGTGAACTCACATTTGCGTGGAGGGAGAGCGGAAACCTATTTTTTTAAACAGCCTCAGTACAGCCGACTGGGATTCGAACACCGATCTCGCCGTCATTGGCAGTATAGTCTATTGCGAGAGTGACACCTTAGACCATGCGGCCACCAAAGCAGATTTCAAATATTTTCTCTGTTCTAACTATTCAGTGGTCGAGTGGTCCAAGACGTCACGCTCACAACAGACTGGACTGCCAATTACGGGGAGTTATCTGCTGGATGTACTGAGGGTGGTTTTTCCTAAAGGTTTCCCCCCTCTACCTCCACGCAAATGTGGGAATACTTCCTCTAAATCTTACCCTTCTCTTCCATTGGTATGGTTATCAAAAAATGTGCGTAGACCAGTAGTGATACGTGGTGATAAAAAAAAATATAAAAACGGCTGACCTTCTTTTGAGATGCTCCTTTGATGTCCAAACAGAAACTCCTAAAACCATGTTTTGGCGCATACGTTTGTTAGCGTAGTCCTGGGTTAAGTATGAGTAGGGTAGTCAGAGGAAACGCACCCACACTATCTTGAAGAAGGGGAGCTAAAACTGTATTTATAAATTTTAAAAACAAACCAGGTACATCCGGCCTAGATTTGAACCCCAACCTAACCATAAACGGCAAAGCATTATATTGCAATCGCCACAACTTAAACCTTTTGACCACCATTAGAGTTGTAGTCCAGTATTTCCAGGTGTTTATATTTTTACGGGACGTCCCGATTTCAATGCTAAGAATAAATAATCTCTGGGAGGGGCTTTAAAATTCCCGATTTTGGGGTGGTGGTGGGGGCGGATTTTTACTTGAACTCATGGTATCCTTATAAACAAAAACATCTATGTTTTATCAAGCTGCAAAAGGATATTTTTTTTTTCATTTTAACTAAACATAATAACAATGACGTTTGAAAAAAAAATTGTATCTGTCCGTATTTTTTCATGTGTCACGTGACAAAATTCCGCTTTTTTAGCTGTTGCCAATCTTAATTCAGATTCACTAAAATAACAATTTAACAATGATGTCGTAGTTTGTCTTTTATCCACTCAAACTGTGCAATAATTGGACAAATGTTGACATAGGAAAGGAGAGGAGTAGTAATAATGTGACTTATTTTCATATTTCCCCAGACCTTTAAAATAAAAATGGAATCTTTCTTCATTCAAACAATTACTCACAAGAGTATGAATCCTAAAACTTATTTTAAATAACAATGATGGAATAAACATACCTACATACACACTCCATTGATTATGATAGTCAATGGACTCTCCATTTATCACGAAAGACTTTGATTACACTATGGCCCTATCTTAAAAGCCGCACCATAGTGTAATCAAGAAAAGTAAGCTTTCTACCTTTCACGGTAAACGAAGGCTACATATACCTGTGCAAACGTATTCATGCTAGCTATAGTAATAATATGCAGATCTCTAAGTTTTGCAGATACTGTAGAGCGGTGGTTATCAACCTTTTTGGGCTAACACCTCCCTTGGTAGACCATCAAATTCCCACCCCCTCCCCTCCAACATATATATTTTTTTAACAAATGTCCACGCCCACACTTCCAAATATTGTACAATGTCTGCTCGCCTTCACCAGTGGGCAAGCGGACAAAGGCTAAAGTCTCATTATATTCTGGTTTGCTTGTGATGAGGTGTTGGTTCGAATCCCGGCCAGAGGTACTGAGAATGTTTTTCATTAAATGGTTTCCCACTTTAACTCCACGAGGTTTGAATCTCGGCCAAAATGCTTTAAACGTGAATTTCCCTAAATTGTTTCCCCGTGCTCTCTCCAAACAATTGCGGGTATATTTCCTTGGGAGCTTTACTTTCCTCGTCCACAATAGTGGATATATGTGTAAATCCCGGACCAATAGTAGGGCGCGGTGTACACGCGCGTGCATACACACACACATACACGCACACACACACAAACACACGTCACCTCGTTAAGACCCTTGTAATGGTGTCCGCATGATCCCTTGAATTTTATCAAATTTATAGATAAGTCGGTATTTGGTCCGTTTATTTGGAAGAAACTATCTACAGTCCGATTTAGATGGGAAGGAACTTTTTTCGACAGTTACCAAAACAATTTTCATAAAATCTTTCAAGTCCTCTGATCTGAAACTGTTACTTTTTTTAATAGATATTATCAATACAATAAAATAGTGAAATGTTATCAGCAGGGACCAAATTTTCCTTACCTAAAAACATTAAAAAATGACCTGTAAAATGACTTTAAAATGATGAAAAAATTAGTTCTTATTTTTTTTATGAACAAAAGTTATGAACAAAAACACGTACCTAAGTAATAACTGCACACGATTAAATCAAACACGCACTTTTTAAATGTAAAATGCAATGAAAAGCCTTTAATAACTAAACTCTAAAATTCAGCTGAATATAAAATTGATTAACAAATATATGGCTCAGAAGTAATAGGTAACTCCTCCCAACGCAATCCTCTCCAGCTTATTTGCATTTTGCCTACATTATCTTTACACTCCACTCCGGCAGTTGAAAGCTGAAAAAATTTATGTTTGAGCATTTATGTATTTATAAAATATCGATATTATTTAATAAAAAACACATACGTTTTCAACATGAATGCCTTAAAATGACTCCGAAATGCCTAAAAATAACTCTAAAATCCTTTAAAATGCATTAAAATGACGCAAACCATATACCTTAAATTCCAAAATGACCAAACATAACAAGTATTACCTATAAAGTAATATTATACATTTCTACAGTAAGGGGATCATGAGCAGAGTTTATATACTTATGAGCATTATATGTTACGAACTAGAAAAAAGATAACATGTCATCAAAATCCGGGCCCTGGTTATCAGTGTTGACCTCAACAAATGTGTTATTTCTAAAAAGTGTTTCACATCTCAGTCCGTAAGAAAATCAAGTTATAGAGTTACAAAGCGTGGGCGTTGTCGACACAAGCATCTCCAAAGTCTAGAAAATAACACAAATTAAATAAACCAAACATAGCTTTTGATTATATATTTTTTAAATATATCTTTCAAACAATTTTTTTAATATAACAAAAAATGTTGTACTTCGTTACTTGAAATTTTTAAACATCTGCAACTATAAGTTTTAAGTTAATATTACAAACAAAAAATACCATTTCCTGGGGAAAAAAAATCAATATACAGCTCATTCATTAGAATCAACCCTTATTTCTCTACAGAGAAGGGTTGAATAGGGCAACCACTAGAAGGTATTCTAGCATCAGGCGTGTCCATTTACTATTATTTGCGTACAGCCTGAACAGTTAGTGAAACACAGTGATGAAAAAAACAATTTTTAAATAAATAATAACTTATTTGTAAGCTTAAACCATACTTAAAAATTTGAGAATTGAACTCAAATAAAATATGTTTAAATTTGTGTTAAAGAGTTGACAAACATCTTTAAAATGATCGATCAAAAGGTATTGTGTCCAAATTTGGCATTCACATAGTCCTAGTTATGTAGATCAATATTTTATTTTGTCCTTAAAGCTCATAGCTACGTGGCAAGAATTATTCAATCTTTTATTTAGAAAAAAGTGAATTGTACATCATTTTTGGATCTCAAAAAGTAGTTAATTGGTCTACATAATCAAAGGTGAACTACCAATAGTGTGGCCACGACACTATTCACTTAGAATGTTAAAAATTGAATTAATAACGATGTAAAGACGTAAAGAGGGCTTTTAAATGTTTTCCTAGTAATTTACAAAAAAATATCTTGTTTACTAGTATTCACGAAACAGTTTCTTATTTTTGATCAGCAGTGAAACACAACCCTAGTTAGCGCTTGATCAAGTAGTTCCTTGAACATGTTGTGTGACGTTCACGTTCACGTTCACTGGGGAGGAAAGCGGGACTGCCAGGTAGCGAGAGCACTGTTGCTCTCGCAGTGCCGTCTCTGGCGTGATGGTGGAAGGAAGGTTTTTTATACTCAGCATGCGTTGTGCTTAAAAACCGTGTACCATATTCTTGAATGTGATAAAGTGTAGAATTAAATTATTATTCCGCTTCTAACCATTCTATTTGATTCTATTTTTTCGATTATTTTATTTAACAGAAAGACTAAATGTGCTTGCAGTACTTTCAATGGAGAAAAATTTCCTCAATTGTCATCCAGAGATCAAGGAGAAAATTATTGAACTTTTTGCGCAAATTAAAACAAGACGAATGGATTTCATTTTTAAATGAATAGATCAAGCTTGAACTGTAACAATTTAAGTTAAAGTAAGTAAAAAAGTTTTTTTTTTTTGCTAAGATTTTATCAAGTTCCTGAATAAATTTTCTTCTTATACATGTTATTTTCCTTTTACACAATTTTAAAACAAAGGCTAAATTTTTCTGGAGCAGCACCCCCACTAATTTTAGCTACGAGCCGCCACTGTTACCGAGTGTTTTTCCACATTTCCTCCAAATCCTACCTTCCTCATCACTAATGTATTAGATTCTAGAAGATGTAATTAACCTATAAGTGTTTCACTGGGCTAGAAGTGGAAAGTTAGTTACTACTCGAGAACTGGATAATGGACGCCAGTGATTGTCCAACAAGTCTCGTTCGCACCCACGCAACCAGTTCTCCCTGCGAGAGTAAAACAACGGGTCACACGAGAAACTCCGCTAAAACGTTTGTCCCAGGTGTCGAACAATGGCGGCTGTTGAACATATTCTTTCTAGAAAGTCACTCAGAACATTTATTCGCTCTCACAGTTGAATAACTACCGGGG